>CM021321.1:6002680-6034506 GCA_010645155.1 Tigriopus japonicus
AAAAGATCCTTCGACTTTAACTATTTGCTTCCTTTCGCTTATGAAACTATCAATCCAAGTCAGGACCTTACCCTGGACCCCTAACTCTTTGAGTTGATCGAGCAAAAGACCATGATCTACCTTATTGATGTTGAACACGCTAAGGTAAGTGATTCACAACCCAAACTTGCGTTTTTGGGGAGTCAGTGACAAACTGTTTTGGTTGAACAAGAGCAATGTATGAAAAATCAAGTCACTTGACACCCTTGCTGCCAGATCAATTAGTCATTCAGCTTTAAATTATGACTTGTTTACCCCACAAGGTGTCATTTTGATCACTTGAGAGTGTGACGACTTTGCTTTCATTTAAAGATTTGATTGATTTGATTATTTTAGAATAAAATGAAATGAACTTATTCAAATCAGTGTTACAAACATTTTGGAGAAACTGAAACAAAATGGAAATTGTTCATGCATGCTACTTTTGCAAATCAAAATCGTTCCTCTATTTGCTTTTTTCGAAAATCTCCATCAAAGAACGCTCACTTTAACGCACGCACACAGATTGGAAAACAGGGTTCCTTTGAAGTGGCTTGTTTTTGTTTTTTGCCTAGGTTTTCAGGTGGCTCCCTCTGAGAAGTACATTTTGCTTACTCTTGACTGAAGTGAGCAGCGCCTCCTACAATAACAACAGATTCTTGAACTATTTTAGAGGGATTGAAGTATGAAGTGTATTCAATACAAATCTCTACTGGAGTGACATTTCTCTGTTAGCCCTCTACCGCTCTCTAGAACAAGAGCTGCCTTTATAGCACCAATGCTGAATGTGTGAAGATAGAGAGAGCCCTCAAGAATAAGCGCTTATTTGTTGATTGGATCATTTTAATATGATTGGCCTTTGTTACTAGGGGGATGTTTGGCATGTAACCGCTTTTTTATTGCAACGATTTTCATCCTCATTCCCGTCAAAAAAAAAGAGTTTCCACATCATTGCGTTTTGTCTTGAAAACCAAGATTTTTGACAAACGATTTGATCCCAAAAAGAGACGAAAAATAGGAATTGATCGGACATTCGCGAAATGCCAACAGAATTCTAATGATTTTTCTGATCAATAGAGCAAATTTAGTTGCCCTCGTTTTAGCCATTTCCGATCTTTTGCAAATACACATATTTGCAACATTCAATGCAATGCATTTCCAGCGTTCAATTTGATACCTGGATCAAGATCAATAAAGTTGATTGACTATGAATCAACATGACATCGATTCAGGGACAACAAACATCCAAATATCTATTATCTCTAAAACTGTACTTGACCACTTTAAGGAGATCTTACATTGGTGATGACTTTTTTTCAAAAAATCAAAATTCCAAATAATTCCAAAGGATTCTAATGTAGCCCATGACATGCCGATATTGCGAAATTCCCTTTAAACTGACCTCTGAGAAGTTAAGTTATTGATGAAACATCTTTCAATGCAAACAACTATCAGTATGTACCATTCAAATATGGCAAGGAGCGGGAGTTGGATTAGGAAGGAGCTCATGGAAAACCTAGAGCACTATGTTATTATAGTGCTCTAGGAATACCCATTTTCAGGGATGTGCTAACTCTTTTACAAAACAAAGAATCTTCTTGTGACTTCTTTTGGAAACGCCCCTGTTTGGCTCAAAGGATGATATTAGTCAAGGAAAACAAAATACATAGAATCATCTGCTCGAGGGTTCAACTGATGACTTTTTGAAGTCGAATTCCAGTCATGCAAATGCCTTTGTTTTAATAGGCTAAAGAGGATAAGCATTTCTGTATGTCATTTTCTTAGTTTCAGCATTTCAGCACCTCGTTCACTAGAGACGAATTGCCCACGTTTGTTTTTTGCTACTTGTTTGTTTGGAAAAGTGCGCTTAACTTCACGCTTCAAAATACCAAAATACCTCATCATACATCATCTATCCACGGTGATCCAGATGGCTTTTGAAAACACATTCATCATCAGCTGAATTATTTGAGTTTGAATGATCCATTTTGACCCCAAAAAGCCAAAACAACGCTACAGTTATATCAAAAGCAAATTCCTAAGCACTTTATTTAGCTTTTTTATGTCGAGAAACAAAATGATTTTTTTCGAGCTTTGAAGGTTATGTCAAAATAGCATAAAACACTTAAAATACATTTTTTGATAAAAAAAAGTTCCAATGTCAAAGGCACTCAAAGTTGGGAAATATGTAGAGATTTTGAAAAATTGGGTTCATATTTCATCTTTCGATTTTAGGTCTTTTTGACCATAAACCTTGAAGAAATCCTAAATTTGAAGATGTAGAACTGTAGAACTTTTTATTTTGTATTTTTTGTTGAACACGCAATAAAGTGTGTGCAAATCAATTAAAATCATTTCTTGATTGTGATATCAGGTCATCATTATTGTCACAAAAGTAAATATAATATTTTGACATATTTTGACATAAGCTTCAAAAGTTCAAAATTCCATTTTCTTTTGAGTCATTAAAAAGCTACATGAAATCATCGGTATAATGTTTTTTGATATAACTGCAGCGTTTATTGGCTTTTGGGGCCAATAATGGATCATTCAAACCGAAATGACTCCGTTGCTAGTGAAGGTATTTTTATTCAATTCAAATTCAACAAGCAACTAATTAGCTAGTAGAACAAATATTCATGCCATAAATGGTCGTTCATTTCTCTTGCCATGTTTATTGTTTAGACTAAGACCATCATTTTATCATATGCATTTTATCATCATATCAAATGGACAAGAATGTCCATTTTTGACTAATGTGCATTTTTCGGGGTTTTGTTTGCGTGGTCATCGTTAACAAGGCCGAAATGAGACGTACTTTTCAAGACTCTCCAAAGAGGTAATTTGTCTCAAGGAGGAATTCTTCATTAATAAAGCAGATTTTGTAGCAACTTCAAAAAGTTACATGGGCTGGATGAGACTCGACAAAAACACTAAACGAAATAATGAGAAAACTTGCAGCTTTGATATATGGAGGTTCCGAGAATCCTAGACAACTAAGTTACATTTGGACTCGTTCATTTTGCAAGGAGCAACCTACAACGTAATAAAATGAACAAGACAACATTGTGATCTTGATAATTCAAGATCTCAATTACTGAAAAAGCCCAATTAGAAGTTCTATATGATGATAAACAGAACAAAAAAGGCTTGAAGCGAATTCAAGGTTAATGAAAGCCCTTTAAGACCTCGATGAAATTTGCAACTAGTTTTTTGACCTTGAAAAACATCTCTTCAATTTAATTGTTCTCATAGTGGAATCAGTTTAATCAATTTATTAGTTTGTAAGTTACCAGACTAAAGCCGGTCATAGTCTATTTTTTTCCCCATGAATTCGGTTTGGAATTAAGGAAAGTTAATAAATCAATTGCTTTCAAGGTGAAAGCTGAAAAGTCCCCCAACAATTCCCGCAGAAAGAAATTGTAAATGTAATGTGTAATTAAATGGAAAAACTTCCCCGAATCTCCTTAGTTGGACATCTGCAGTTTTTTTGTTTCGAATAGAAAAGCCGAGTTCTTTCCGCTTTGATCCCTCTTGTTTTTTAGCTTTCATCACTTACAAATTTGAGTAGTTTGCGGCCCATCATCTTCAATAAGCTTGGACTGGATGTACATGATTCTTTTTTATCGCCACGCTTGCTAGGAACCTTTTGCACTTCAGGATGAACCGGTGATGAATCTACAGAATTGTTGGTTTCTTCCATTATGGTGTTCCAACTCAAACTAGCATCGTTCACTTTTGCTTTCACTTTCGCTTTCAGCTGGTGAGAATGATTAGGAATGACGTAAAACAAATCCGCAAGCTGGATTGTTGTAAACCCCAATGACGGATTTGGATGCGCCTTGTTATCTTCCATTCACCATTCAGCAAATATTGAGACAAAATAAGCGAGAGAAGAAGGATCCGAGGATCTCACTGAACTGACAAATCACAAACGAGACTCATCATTGGAGCTCGAACGGATCACCGTTTACTCTTTAATTTTGTGACAAGGTCATGAATGTTCTTCTGCTGAAGGACTCAAAAGCATGAAGTATAACAAACATGTGAATACTCTGCACGTGTCTGGGAGTTTAGATGTCATTGGGAGAATCTCAAATGTTCAAGCGAAGAGAAAAACATGGAACGCCTTGGAATTTGAGGTCTTTTTTATGTGGATGTTGAAACGAGTGTCCCCAACAAATCTTGCTTCAAATGGGCTCATCTTTTGTGTCAAAGTAACAATTCATACTTTTGTACTCTGATTATCGTAGACAACCACGATGCATTTCAATCAAATTTCCTTTCGACCACAATTCTTGGCACAATTTTTATGAAAAAATATGCATCCTCAGCAAAAAAAAACAATGGGATCAAATCAGTGTCTATCAGACGAGCTCTGAGGTTTCATAAAACCGCATAAGAACAAACACATAAAAATCTTGGACTTCACTCGATTTGCCAGAAAACATTTGGACTATACAGTACATAAACCAAGGGATGCGTGAGTGTCGCAAAATTGGCTATTTCACGGCTCAACAAATAATGATATCATTGTGGTGTCATCTGCAAAACGGCACAGTTCTGTTCTTGGTAGATTGATATCAAAAGTGATAATTGATTTTGATGGCTGGTTGATTTTCCTGCGGTCGCTTCAATTTAACAAAGGTCATCGTCACATTTTCTCCAATAAGTCTGGTTTTGGAATCGTTCGGTTACACCTTCCTACTTCTACCCAACAAAATGACAATCACAATCTCGTTGGGGGTCGACTTTAGCCCTCTTTAGCTCAGAAAAGGCGTGATTTGCTCACATTTCACAGCCAGTGATCGCGTTGAACTTCAACGTCACGGCTCCATAGTTTTTTCTTTCCAACACTACGACATGATTTAGAAGAATCCTCTGCAGGAAGGTTGAGAGTCAAAAATCCATGTCTGTCAAGGTCGAGTCTTTTACGGTTGACATCACGTAAGTTTTCATATCCATTAATAGATGGCTGACAGACATGTGTAACGTTTCAAACAAGCGAAAAAAGTTTCAATCATTCATTCTAGGAAAAACATGATTGGGACAAGTGAAACAAAGCATTGTTCCTGCTCTTTCTCATTACTGAGAAATTAAAATCCCTTTCCTTTTGATATATAACGTTTCACTCTGAGAGCCCTGACGATTTCCACTTGAAAATATTCGGATGAAATATAGTAATTCTGGCTATCAAAACGAGTGAGCTCTCAAATTTGGATCTCCACCTATTAATGAACTAAGGGCTTCTACCGTTTGTTCAAATAAAGGTCGTTTGTCTTGCAATTACCCGATCGTTAAGCACTCCTTTTCGAAACATCAATGTTTCCTTCAATTCAACAGAAATTATCAAGAACACACCATTCTTTCAAAAAATGCCAGGAAATAAATTTGACCGCCATAGAAGCCATCAATACTATCAGTTGCTCTTCAAAGAATCTACCTCTCGCATGTTTATGAGTCGATAATGACTTGCTGGAAAAGAAATTTCAAGTCAAGCCTTTGTCCCAAAGTTACTCTTTTTTAAAGGTGTTTGTAATGAAAATAGCATCGCTTTTCAACTCAAAAAACACCATATCACCACTGAACTTTTATTCCGCCGTTATAAAGTAACCCCTAGAACTCAAAATGTACAAATCGTGGTGATATTTTTGCATTTGGGGTCCCACGTACCTCATCCGATGGGTCTGCTCGAGCGTAGAACCGTCCAAGATCTTTGACGGGTGGATTGGTATCCCCTCCCACGATGAATTCGGCCATGTTGGTTTCTTTCCCGTTAATTCAAGCCCCCATGTTTTTCACCAAGTTAAGGCTTTTGAACCTTGAAGTTAAACCACTACCCAAGGATTTGTGTGCACCTGTTTGGCATTGAAGTTGTAACTTACTAGAGACACACAGCTCGTTTACTTGCTCAGTGGCTTTCTTTTTTTTGAGTTTTAAGAGTTCTACCTTTACTGTTCAGAAACCTCTGATCAGGTTTGCTGGGCTCTAAATGAACGAGGAGGTCAGAAAAAGACTTGTTTGATGCCAGCACATTTTTGAGAGGAGGTTAGAATAGCAGAGTTATATGAATTATGTGCAAATGATTTGAAGTAATTTACGAACAAAACGTAAGCTAGAGAACGATCAAATATACAATTGAGACTTGCATCGTATCAGAATGCTCATAATAGCACTGCTAATCTTTTGAATCTGAAAATTGATGTTTGACTCAAAATTTTTAAGAAACTAATTCATCGCACAAATGTCTGATACTAGTAAGGATAGGGAGTAATTGTAATTGCAATTCAATTACAATTTCATAGATCAAGAAATTGTAATTGAGGACATTTTTGCCCATGTAGTTGACGAATTTCGAATTATAAATTACCGATTACTTTTTTAAAATGTCACGAATACCAACTGACCGTAAAGTCGAAATTTCAGCATTAGAAGAACAATAACCTTGCATTAACTTGATGCCCCTAACAAATAGCTTATGTTATGATGAGGTACCTGAGGTGCAATATTCAATCAACTTTCAAACCAGAAAAACTTTCAATTATCGTTTTTTAGTTCAAGCCTATCACAACCAAGACCAGACCAGCACTGCACAAACAAAGTTTTAAAAAACTTTTATATCTTGCATTCACAAACCTTATCTCTTTCTAAGAAGAAGCAAATGCTTTTTGATTGATGGTATTGCAATATTTTTTAACATTTTATCCCATTCAAAAGCTTTCGGTTTTGGTTTAACACTCTTGCAGTTGAACCTTTCAGGTATTGTAAATCTTCAGTTAATCTATTACTACTTACAATTGATAGGTCTACTAATCTTTCATAAGTTTGGGTAAGCAAAAACGCGAAAGCAACGAAAAAATTGTAATTGTAACGAATTACATTTTTCAAGTAACTGACTTATTTCTGGATGCTTGTCTGGAAGCCAATCCCAGACTCTGAACTTCGTTTTCCTTTTCTCAGCCAGTTTTGTTCAATTTGGCCTTCAGGATGTTTTAATGGTTCCAACACTGGAAAGAGGGAGACATCGTCGTAGTTAGCTTTCTCTTCTCTCACGAGAACAAAATGGCTTAAGGGTGACGGGAATTTCGATTAGAAAGTACTTTTTTCGATTCAATTCCTCTGATAAACTTGGCCCGGAAAAAGGAGTTTAATTAAAACAAAACGGGATGGTTTTGAAACAAAATCCTCGCACGACGATTTGGAAAGCAAATAATGGCACACGCACCAAGGTTGCTCAAATAAGCGTTTTAAATCATACCGCAAGCGGTAAAAGGGTAAAACCGGTAAAACAGGGCCGTTGGCTGTGTTGAGTAAAAAGCTAATTACATTAATGAAACATGTATGTAATATAGGACTTTATATTTCATTTTCTTGCAAATAAATTGAGCATATGATCAACCTGGTGCAAGCAGAGGTCTCAAGATGTGAAATACGGATCGTTTCCCAGGCGTTAGAACAGGGATCCTTAAACTATTTTGACCCAGGGCCCCCTCAGAGCTTCTTTAGAAGCCTGGGGCCCCTTACATCACCACCATCCCCTCACACGCATACTCCACAAAAAACTTTAAAAATCCTTCAGATAAGTATTTTCTAAGTAATGGTTCAAACATTCGAAAAAAGAATCAATTGAAAATAGATAATAAAAAACACAAGATGTGTAATTCCGTAAATAACAGCGGGAAGTAATTAACAAGGGAAAAAGATTCAAAAGTCAACATGAAAATGGAGGAGCTTGATCGAAGTGGCAACTTTAAACAATCATGATTCTCAATCAAATTTAACAGCCTTTTTTGAAATTCGCCTTTCAATTTACCGTACCAAGCAACTTCAATGAAATTTAAATCATTATCGTGGTGACCAATGAACAGCGCGTTGTTTTAACTTTAAGGTAAATGAGGTAAAAACCTTTAAATTCAAAAACTTTATACTGAACACTGTGTGATCAGGAATCTCAGCAAGTTTGCTTCCCTCAAAGCCTTGCCAAGTTTCTATTGGTATCATATTAGTTTGGAAATTACAAGTTCAGATACTCACTCATATTCATCATGGAATATTGTATTTTACTCTGCTCATCTATCACGCAGTTATGTTTGATTGTGTAGGTCGAATCGAAGGTCGGTAAAAAAGGATACAGAAGCTTAACTAATGTCGTTGTTTTTGAAAATCAATTAAATTCTTCTGGAGCATTATTAGCAGAGAACGAGTGACATGAATGCTAAAAATTTATTTTTAAAGGATAAATTTTGAAAACTTTGACCAGTTTGGTGTTTTTCAAAAAGCCTTGAAGGGCCCTCCTAGAAAATAAATGCCAGGGCCACAGTTTAAGAACCGCTGCCCTAAAATCCGTGAATGGACGATTAAACTGTTCCGATAGTCGTCCATTATCGAAACGTCCATTGACTAGGCAACCAAATTTCTGCTTATAGACCTTGTCTACCTCCTATTTAAAAAATAGCAAACACCATCACTTGCCTTCAGAGAAGATCAAAATTGTGTTGTGAGAAAGCAAAATAAATTCAAACTTTTCTCTCTTGTATGGGGGTAATTATAAGTAATATAGAATTGATTAATGATTACAGTAACAATGAAGAATTTTAATTGACGGTTATAAAAATCGCCACTAGATGGAGGCAAAACATGGGCAAATACTCTTGATTTCAGATCTATCCTCAACTAACTCAACTTATTGCCAAAATTGCTGCTTCCATTTAGAAGTAGATTTCTCTTTATAAATCTAGTCTTTCAGAGCTTAGCTACAATATTATTGTGTTCAAAAATCAAAAATCCAATCTATGTAATCACAAATTACTTCCAAAGACTAAACAGAAGCCCCCACAACCGTTTCTACCTCAAGATGGGGCTGATTGTCATTCTCCTCTTTGATTGAAGCTAAACTCTGCTTCCTTAAGAAGGCTTGCTCTGATGGCGAGTTGTTCATTTTGAGAACAAGAGAGGGCACCCAAGTAGGATGCGTTAAAGGTCATGCTAAATCTTGTGAGAGCCATCTAGGTGATGTGGATGTTAGTTTTCTTTAAAATCGTTCATTGTTATCAATTACATGTTTGGCCATGTAATTGACAAATGAAATTTTTATTACAAATAACCAATTGATTTTAAAAATCTTGCTACTACCAATTGAACGTAAACAAATCAAACAACAAAGGAAAAATAATCGCCACTAAAATAAACTCAATCAAGATTGAAAAATTTGCCAATAGATGGCGTGAAAGAGGGGGCCAGTACTAAGAACTAAGCTCACAAGTCTTTTCTCTTTTCTTGTCCAACCTTCCCCGCCATCTATTGGCAAATTATTCAAGCTTGGTTTAATATCCTCTATAGGTTGAACTAAGTTTCTCGAGTTCAAAAAAACTTTTGAAATCTTGCGCGTCATTGTCAAGTTTCAGCGTTTCTGGAAGATGGAAAAGCTGTGTTCCAAATCAAATGCCATTGCGTATTGTTCTGATTCCTTTCAAAGCTGTCATCAATCATTCAATGCCCTTTTTCTTGAACTGAGCATGGAATTGGCCATCTACTTTGCGTAAGCGTGAACCACAAACTAGCCCCAGACTTCTCAGTTCTAGCTAAGCAGGCAGACGACGGCGACAGTTGTTTAATCCGTGTCCTCTAGATGACTCAGGCTGTATTTTCTGGATTGACTTAGAGGATCAAACTTCAAAAAGGATATTTGCGTTACAAACAAGGTAGCGCACTCTATGACGTTCCTTATGAAACCATCATTTTTAACAATGTTGTTAGGTAATCCCTCGTAGAGGGCGGTTTTGGCGACGTCAAAATAGAGATATCTCTATATAATTTATCTATGGCGTGAACCCTCTCTAAAGTCAAACTCAGGAATGTTTTCGAAAACAAGAGCTCGAGAAATTTGTTAGAAAGACAAATGCTGACTGGCATACTCCAAATCCGAGAAGTGTCAACTCGTCCCACTTGTGCAATTCCAACTCGGAGAGTGCATTTGGAGCCAATTAGTTGAAACATACCAAGCGTGTGCGAGCGAGAGGGAATTTTTATGCATGGAAAAGCGCACTCAACCACTAACATTGTTACAACAAGAACCCCTCCACGCGATGATTTGATGGATGACTCTAACCTGGAGCGATGTTTACATATTCTGTGAGTAATGTATAGTGTAAGTTTCGGTCTTTAGTGACTGACCAAGAGTAGGGTCATCTATGTTTGACATTTCTGAAGTGAATCCAAGTCTGAAAGTTTGTCTCTTGGAGTGTGAAGGTCAATCTCTGAGGGCAACAGAGTGGGACCAAAGGTCGCTTCTACCGAAGTTGCTCATGAATAAATGATTACTTCAGAACAATGGAAAGTGAAATGAATTCTAATGTAGATGGACAGCATGTCGAAATCTAAAATAGAAATCACTGCAAGCGCACGGAACGTTTGCGAGTTTTAACCACTCAAAAAGGTAGAGGAAAGAACTCTAATTGCTCGAAAACAATCTCATCAAATGGAGATTGATATCTTCTCTCTTTAACACACTACCGGTAACTTGTTGTCATATGGGTTTTTGCTAAAAAGTCTCCATCGAGTCCCTGGAAGAATTTGAACGTTAAGCCAATTTTAGTATTTGGGGAGATTTTCAAAAACCACTCAGCACTTGCGAAAGTAGTCATGCTATAGAAAATACGTTGTCAATATTATACATTTTTGGGTGTTATGTTCATTGTCTTCTCCAACTTTCTGGCTATATTTAGTTTTAAGCTTCTAATAATGGTTGCTTTGATATCAATAGCATAGTAATTCTTTTGTGATTGAAGGATCTCATCCAATGTAATCCGATGCAAGGATTAAATATCATATATAATGCTTTGAAAAAAACAACCAATCAAAAATTAAGAAAATTGGAGAAACAACACAAACGAGGAAAAATAACCCAAATCTGATCAGGAAATGTTTTCAATCTTTAGTGATTGTCAAATCCGATGATTATCTTTAAACATCCGAGATAGTAAGAATGAGATTGCAGGGTTGGTTCGACATCCGCTTTGATTTATCTTGTTGATGATTTTCTCGACGATAATGACTTGACACTTGACTAACTCTCAGACGCCCTTGAATTTGGAGGGTCTGATTATCACTTTATTAAGATGATATTGTTGGAAAGCAACCATGCTTTAGTCATTTCAATTTTATTTCCGGCATTTCCCTCTCAAAATTCTTGGCAGATTTGATTTCCCTGTGGCTGCAATGCCGTGAGGAGATTTTACCGAATTTAATAAGAAAGAATGGAAAAAGCAAAGAGTTCAGAAAAGTTCTGAAGTCAACTAAGAAACACAAGATGAATGGATGTAATTTTCTAGAGATCTTTAAGTCAAACAAGAAAACTAATACCCAAATCAAAAGGCAGTGTTAACATCTTCTCGATTATACCATTCGTAGTTGCGAAAGACAGAATAACTTTGGACAGATTGTGTTTGAGACTTCGGCGTACAAATAACAATTGAAGGAATCAGTTTGAGGTAAACTCAAGTAATGTCATATTGGCATTGACCTATTTGTGAATTTTTGCCAAGAATGATCAAGAATTCTCATAATGTTCTGGACAACGCAATCAATAAATAATTTGACCTTATTTCAAGAGGTATGAATTCATAAATTAGCATTGAACGAACACCACATTCTCTCCATATACCTATATTGTGTTCAGAGAATAAAGTTACTATACTATACTATTTTCTGAAAGTCTAAGGCCTGTTATGAGGATGGACCAATCTAAGATACTTTCTGCCTGTGTCACATGATGCGTCATCCTCTTTCTTGTTTCCAGTTCTTGACCCGTAGAATTGATCCAATTTGGCGAGGCGTCAATGTCACAGAGATCAATCTAGGTCAACCAGAATGAAATTATGATGAAGAACCTTACTTTGAATAAAGCACACTGGTCAGTCAGCTTGGCCAAAATCGATCAAGTCAATGTGCTTTAAGCGGGTGAACACGGTCATGATTGACTGATTTCTCTCGCCCTCGATTATCCACTCTTTTGTAAACGTTGTTCGTCTCATGGTTACTTTTAACATGGTTGACATGGGAGGGGCAATTCAGGGGGAGTGAATGTGGTGGGTGCAAGTTTGCGAGGTTGACACGCTCTAGGAGACATCAACGCCACTCACTCACGCGAGTCATGAACAACCAACAATTTCTTCGAGATTGATGACACGAGTCTGTAAATTCAGTTGCAAATCGGCAGTGAACAAGATCAGCCGGTCCTCTGATAACGTTTAAAGCAGTGAGACTCAAGACAAAATACTTGTGAATCAAGGTAAGATCGGGATTGGTTGGGATTGGCTGAAGTAGATCTTCATGTAAACGTTTGTGTTCCATTTAGATGAAGTTTCGACAACTGTTTCTTTTGGCATCATGTCTACTCATGATGGTTGTATTTGCTAATGCACAAAATCAGGAATCGGGTTCAAACGAGCAAGGAGTAAGGAGGGTTCGAAAGTTTAGAAAACCAATGATGGAAAGCAGATCGGGAGGTCCAGGAATGAGAATTCGTCGAAGGAAAATGAGACCAATCCCTCAGTTGGTCCAAGGTACAAATTATTTATAAATGGTTTTGCGGTTCTGGAGAAACAAGTGTTGATTGTGATTGCAGAGTCAAATTTGCAAGTTGAGGCCAAGACTGAATCGAACACGATCGATGCAAGTGATGCTCCATTGCTCAAAAAGAAGATGAAGGTTCGCAGAAAGAAGCTGCCTGAGCTCAAATTGTTCCAAACTGAGCATCAACACTTGATCCCATCTACTCCTCCACCTTCGTTCAGACAAAGTCCCCCTGTAGTGAGTAGAATGACTTGGATAAATAATCAATATTTAGTTCCGCTTGAAGTAAAAATATGGATTTGTTAGGTCACCGAAGAAAACGACGGACAACCCAACAATCGGAGCAAGGACGAATCCAGATGTAAGTATTCACTTACATTTATTTTATTGGTAACCTAGTGTTGTAATGTTATAGTATCAATGTATTTTTGTCTCCAGTTTTGTCCCTCTTTACTATTGTGAGCTTCCAAAATGACCCATGCACATCTGGTAGTGGTAATAATGGCACATGCTACAGTTCCTCGGATTGTGCTCGTTTGGGTGGATCTTCGTCCGGATCTTGTGCATCGGGATTCGGCGTCTGTTGTTTGTGTAAGTTTGGATTATATTTAGTTTAAGGGCCAAGAGTAATCAAAAGACTGATTCCAATCTAGTTACCAAGACCTGTGGCGACAGTACCAGTAACAATTGTACGTATTTCCAAAACAATGGGTACCCGTCGACCTTCGACAATGTCGGATCCTGTCAGCTCACCGTAAACAAGGCCAACAGCAATGTGTGCCAATTACGACTAGATTATGATAACTTGGTCTTGGCACAACCTGAAGCCACTGATCACGTTTGCCAAGCAGATCAATTCATCATCTCCGGAGGAGCTCCCATTCCCGCCATTTGTGGAACCAACACGGGCATTCACAGTAAGTTGGGTTTGATACTCCGTATATTTCGAAACACTTTTTTATGGATACTCGGTGTGACTTTACAACAATCTTAATCTTTTCAGTGTATGTTGATATGGGATTAGCGTCAAGTTCACCCGTGGTTTTGACCGCCGTTACGAGCGGTGCCTCATTTGCTCGTAGTTTCTCCGTCAAAGTAACTCAGATCGAATGTAACTCGCTGGTTCGAGGTAAGATCTTTGACGTTAGTCAACATACATTTTGTTTATGAGTATTTTCATGAAGCAAAGTTGACATGAAATAATTCATTAAAATTGATGTCCCTGTAGCCCCAAACGGCTGCTTGCTCAGTTATACAGGTGTAACTGGTCAGGTGACCAGTTTCAACTTCCAACCCCAAAATGTGAGGGCTTCATTACAATTGTCGAAGCAGGATTATAGAATCTGCATCAGACCTGAGGAGAACTTTTGCGGGATTCAGTATACCGCTTGCCTGGACCCAGCTCAAGTGCCAAATAGTGGAGGTAGATTTGAGTAAACCTATTTTACTCATGGTCCAGTTAGGTCACCACTTAGAAACTGTGAAAGATCGAGACAAATTGTTGGTAGTGGAGGAAATTGGGAGTGTTTTTACTCTCTTTAAATCAGTATCTTCCGCGGTTTTGACCTCAAGGGTCTTCCATGTTTCAGCCCCGGATGGTTGCTTGCAATATTTCACAGGCGTGAGTGGTCAGATATTGAGTTTCAATTACAACTCAGGCAGTGGTTTGCAACTCTCTAACACGGATTATTCGGTCTGCGTCCGCATGGAACGTAATTTCTGCGGCATCCAATACAATGCATGCCCTGACACTGGTGAGAATATTGTGTCTCTGAAGCTTATGCTAACGTGCATGTTCAGCTAACATTCGATTTGGATTTCTCCTACTAACTCATTCTAGTCAACACTCCGGCCATGTCCTTCAGCATCACTGGAGGCAATCCGGCTCTAGGGTCTGTTGTGGGAACTTCTTGTAACACCGATTGGATCACGATCCCTTGTGCCACCAACAGTAACTCTCCAACCCAGACCGGAACTCCCTCGATTTGCGTTGACCGCATTTGCGGCATGGTGTTCAACTCCGTAACTACGGCTGCGGGAAGTCCGTCCGTACCTGTAAACAGTGAGTCTTGCATGGCAGACGCCATATCAGGTCTTAGGAGACACCGGGAATGCGATAATAATGTTCTTGTTCCGCATGATGACCTATTTTATAACAGACTTGACCTCTTGGGGGCTGAAACCGTGAAGATCCCTGGACCATGCGTATTCACGCATTACTCACCCAAGGACGGTGTTCATGACACACATCTTACATTTTGTTTCAGCCAACGACATTCAGACTCAGCTGGACGAACGATCGCAATCTTTCACACTCACTGGCACATTTGGTCCGTTTGGTAACCCTGTAAACAATGCCTACAGAGGTGCTGGTGGAGTTGTAGGGTCCAATTTGGGCTCTGGAAACTCACCTAGACCTTATTGTGACACAGATTGGTTAACTATCCCATGTGTTACCAACTTCCAGGTGGAAAAACTTAGTCAGAAAATTAGCATAATGTGCTCAAATTTAATGCTTCTTTACGTGCCCTATCAGCCTGGTCAGCAGATTCCGGCCCCAGGATCAAATAACCAGAATGTAGGAGGTTGCGTGGATCGTATTTGTGGCGGGGTTTTTAATAGTGTTCAAACTCAAGCCACTGGAACTCAGGCGGTCAATGTGGCCTTGTTTAGTGAGTTTGGATGCTTTGTAAGCTAAGCACTAATATTTCGAACTTTTCTAATGTTTGTCTTAAATTTGACCGGCAAGCTAGGCTTTTCGAGGCCATTTACTTTGGATTTCCACACTGATGCCACCGAAGAGAATGCGCCAGCCAACACGGTGCAAGATTCTGCCAATCGTGGATTCTGTTTAAACTATATCCAATTGCCTTGTCAATCTGCACCTTTTGGATAAATTTCTACCCAGTAATTGCAAGAGTATCTAGCATGGCTTGTCCGTTAGCTATTCCCCTCAGACTTCAAGACCGAGTCTAACCACGTGATTCTCAACTTTGACTTGACTTCATCGAGACGACCAATAATGCCATACTCTGTTATTGTATTTCTAGGTTTTATGAAACCTTTTAACTTGTTTGTGCACACCGACTCCTTGGAGGGCAGCTCCGCCCCTGCAGAGTCCTCCAATCGGGGCTTTTGTTTGGACTTTATCCAGCAGCCGTGCACCTCCTCCACGGGCTGAGAAGTCAGCGACAGACAAGTTCACCAACTCAACGACTGTGATGCCGCTAACGACCCCCACGGAGTTGTTACTCTAACTTTAATGATCGAAACCAAACTTTCCTGACTTTTTAAAACGCAAGTGCACTAACAGTCCTTCCTTGCTCTCTCTCTCTGTCTACATGAATGAACCTTCTTCATTTTCCTACCATCTGTGCTTTACTTTTGAGGCGGTCTTGCTTAATCTCTCTTTGTCCGACTTGTTCATTCTGATTTGTGTCTTTGTGTACGTTGTTTTTCATGATGACTCATTCGATCTATCTCATTACAGGCTTCGTGAAACCCTTTAATATAAATGTTCACACTAACGGCTTGGAGGGGACCTCCACTCCAGCCCAGACAAGCAACCGGGGATTTTGTCTAAACTATGTCCAACAGCCTTGCACGACATCCAACGGCTAAGGAAGACATACAAATAGAAAACCAACAACAAAGATTGACACGTCACCCGACTCATCTTAGGATATGATAATTGTAATTTCTTTCTCCATCTTTCTATCTCTACCTCTAAATTTCTATCCAAACTTCTTGCTTCATCCCTGTACCATTTCAACCCGTCTTCCTAAATCCTTCATACCTTCATTCCAGCCTTTCATCCATTATTCCAAAAACCAAATCCTGCTGAACTAAGACCAGACTTTACCATCACTACTGGTTCGAAATTGTGACACACTTCTTATAATTTCAGGTTTCTCCAAACCATTCTTGGTTCGCATTCACACAGATGGCGGTGAGGGCACGCCCAACCCCGCCGATACATCCAACCGTGGATTCTGCCTGAACTACATCCAACAACCCTGTACTTCTTCAGTGGGTTAAGGCAGAATCTTTAGTTTGGATGATGCTTCCCCAAAACCTTTCAGCTATTCTATGATTTTTGATACCAGTATTGCTACCCTGTGAACATTTCAGGATCTCACGAATCTCCTCTACAATTCTTTTTGAATGTAATAGTTTTCCTGATGATGTAGTTTGTCCTATTTCAAAGGACAATTCCCAATGGGCAATAATGATTACTTGCTACAATGTAGCCCTGAAATAAATAAAGATACTAAATTCCGATCCTTTGAGCTTCAAGTTTTTGTGACTTGTGTCTTGCGGCAAAAGAAATAGTGTAGGCGCTAAATTTGTCTAATGAAATTGATTATTTCAAAATCACCTAGATTAGGTCCTATAAGGAGGCTTGATATCGTTCCGTTAGATCGAAAACAGTGATCAGATGGACCTTAATCTTTAATTAGCATAGCAAAATTCTGCGAGAGTTTTGGTGTAATCAATGCATTTTCTGCTTGGAGAGCAAAACATCTTTTATTATCCAAGGGACTCATACACTTCAGCACATGGCGCTAGTAATCATTAATCAGTGAAGGGACTTGGTTTTCATATTTTTTTGGGCTAGTGCGCTATGATAAAAGAGTATAATCACAAAGTACGCCAACGACTGGTTTAGGTGGTCAAAGCTTAACGCTGCGATCAGATAGAGATGGATGGATTCACTGAGAGCAACGATCACACATCAATTTTGGGACAAAACGACATTGCCTTATATATTGATGGGGGATTGTGAATGAACCTGCAATAGTTTTTGGTTGATATAATAGCTGAATTCCCTTTCAGATTGGCGTGAAAAGTTTGATGATCGATCAGGAATTTCAATTAACATCTATACAAAGATTCACTTGCAAAACCTGCAAAAAAAATGAACTATTTTCGCTATTCTTGAGCCTCAACGGCTATGAAAATTTGATTGACTGATTTTTTACATAACAAAATGGAGACCAAAATATCTTATAACTAAAAATCCATGACATAAAAGCAACACCATAAAACTGACAGCCACATGAGAAAAACGAGTATTAAAACGTTGTAACCTAAAACTGAAAAAACGGTTTTCGCCGTTTTGACCTGAAAAACATTTTTAGTGGTTTTTAACTCATTTTGAACATATGTTCGCATTTCATAGATATTTATGCAGTTTTTAGACCTATTCTGTTTTTGAATTTAAAACGGACCCAAAAAAAGGTTCTTGCTTTTTTAAGTCTAGGTGAAAAGAACGAGACCAAAAATTTTTGATTTAAAAATCGAAAACAAAAAAATTGTCGACAGAAAAAGTAACAGACCTAATTATTTATGCATATTAGATAACAAATTGAGAATAAAAAACGTTTCTCGGGTTTTTGGCTTGTAAAAACGTGTATTGCCATGTTAAACCGAAAAATCTTTTTTTGCCATGTTAAACCAAAAAAACTTTTTTTGACATGTTAAATCGAAAAAAAAACTTTTTTGGCCATGTTAAAGCGAAAAGACTTTTTAGGCCATATTTCCAACTTAAAAACTTTTTTCACACATTTCCGCCCACTACTTGCCCTCGTTGGTGGAGCCTTCAGTAACTATCTTTTTATAATACGGTGACACATTGTAACCATCGTATGTTTTCCCACGTTGAAAACTGCTACAATGTTGTGTATATAAGACCGACGTGTCATTTAATGTGGTCATTTTTCGTAATAACTACACAATGGGCCATCGATGACGATCCCAAGAACTACATATATTTGATTCGTCGTTTTGAAAACAATGTTTTTAATAACAGGTTGTCGTAAAAAGGCTCAATTTTGACTTGTCTCAATTTAATTCTTCTTCTCGTTCAGCATGGGCGCCAAAGTCAAAAAATTGGTTGAAGCTTTAATTGAATATTCTAGGTGTGAAATGTCTCCCATTTCATCAAAAGCCAATATGAAATATCATTTTCAACTGAAATTCTTGTTTTAAGCCCCGGTTTCCTTTCTCTCGGAACTGAAGCTAAAGAAGCACGCAACCTTTTATTTTATCGCTGTAGAAATAAAATTCGTTGCAGTACCAGTTGCCCCTGTCAAATGCAAAGTAATTCACTATTCAGTAATAGTTAATCAATTTTTGCGCTTCATCAAAAACACTTATTACTCTATGGTTGTTCAGTTTTCACCGTCAAGAATAGAATATGATTTTAAGTACACTCTTAGTTTCTACATTTTTAAAATCTATTTGACACAAAATAATCGATGAACCCAAGAAAAAAATGTTCGAATTGTTTCCAATAAAATATGTCATGCCTGAAGTTTGCCATTAAGTTTACAATTATCACTCAAACACCTCAAGAGATTTTACTAGCTGAAATAAGTTTCTTGTTTCGTTTGTCGGTGTGATTCTTCGGCTTTCAAATTCAATTATCAGTTCCGCATTCGAAATATCCGACAAGCATAAAAGTTTCTCGGATAGTTGACCTGGCACTTTGACCTCTCATGGCGATTTACGAGGAAAAATTTCAAGAGATTCAACCCTTGTTCGATCTCTCTCTCTCTCTCTCTTTCTCTTTCTCTTTCTTTCCATCTTCCCTCTCTTGTTCTCTCTTTCTCTTTTTTTCTCTCCCAACCGTGTGTCTTTCTCATCATTTTATTATGATTGATGGCTTATTGGGTGCGGTAGAATGCCTGTGTAATCACGGCTAGGCCAAAAAATCCAAGACCTTCGATTCGCAAAAATTATGCAAATCGACTTCGAATTATCCGAACAGGACTAAATTCTTCAATGGAGCGTACCTCTGTTAACAGGGACTAACTAAAATGACGCTATCAGAGTTGCTATCGTCAATGAGAAGTTTTTTAAATCGGATATGTTCATACAAAATTCTAGAGTGCTAATATTGTCTTAAGAGAAGAATGGTTGCATTATTATACTTCTAGCTGGTTGCTTGCTATTTTATAGAGTTTAAATATAAATAACTTTGGGAGTTAAACCTGAAGTGATTCATTATGACTAGGCCTCGGAAAAAAAAGTTTTTTAAGTGAAATTAAGTTTTCACTTTTTTTGGCGTTTTTTTTTAGAAAAAAATTTTTTTGGTCATTTTTCGGATTTTCACTTTTTTTGGCCATTTTTAGGCCAAGAATGGATAATAAAATCAAATTTCATTACTATTTTTTTACTTTCGGGCAATTATGAAGGCCTGATATGAGGATTTTTTTTCTTTGCCACAAAAGTCAATTGTTAAGGGTGTTTTACACGTCACTTTTTTTACTTTTTTTCACTTTTTTTGACGTTTTCAAACTTTTTTTAGGGAAAAATGGACAACTTAAAATTAATTATTTTGGCACTTTTCATCACTTTTTTTTCCGAGGCCTAATTATGACCTTTCATTTTTCATCGATTGTGTTTTGAGTCGTAAATCCATTTGCCTGCGGTTCACAGATGTTCAATTTCAATAATGTGAATGAATTATGAAATAAGATCCGCTAAGTATAGTTTAAGTGGGTTAATTTGTGAATCTTGAAAGCTCACGTTCACTTAAATTCCACAAAACTAAGAGTACATAACAGCAAAAAATCGCAGAAAACATTCCCTAACAATGCAGTTTGTAGGCTTACTTTTCAGAGCATGTCCAACTTTATAGGTGTCTATCAAAATTGGATTGCCACCAACAAACGGTGCTTGAGGTCTCATTGGAAAAGTTTCTGGTTAAATGCCCTCCCAGATTCTTCTCGTGGCCGTCGCCATCATCGTTGTCTTCTTCATTATTATCATCATCATTGGTGGGTCGTCGATTTCTTCTTTTGCTTGTTCTTCACCATGGATGCAATTGACAGAAACAAAGAGATGTGGATCATCGGATGATCCATCATGGCCGTCGTTGACGGCCATGAGCTCACTCAAAGTTTAGAAACTTGAAGCCAATGAATGCTCTCAATGCAATGTGTGAATGAACAGAAGGCACTAAATCAGCCAAGAACGGACGAACGGATGGACCTGCTTAGGAGTGGATTGCTCATAAATATTACGCATCCAATTTGCCGTTAAAGGTGTCCATAATTTGCCTACGAAGACCTGGGAATGCCAAGTTACTTGTCGTCGGGGTTGTTGTTGTTGTTGTTCGTCTTTTTCTAACCTCATCCTCGGCAGAACATGGCCCAACTAAGCATATTCATCTTGCCTTCTTGACTTCTTCATGTTCTGCAACAAATGAGGACCAATCATGCGAGTGGAAAACAGAGAACCTTTGTCCCATTATCTATCTCACTTTCGGTTCGAACCACGAACAAAGTGAAATCCATCATCACATTACATCTCATTACGAATTTGCGGGTTCAAGTTCTCTTCTCGATTCGAAGCTGAATCCAAAGTGTGGCAATGATTGGAGACCAGAAACTTAACCTATTATTCGGTTGGAACGAAGTCCTTCATAATATGAAGAACGAACTCTCTGGCTTCCAAAAAAAGTTGACAGCCTAAGCAACTGTCAAGGAGGAGCTTTGAGAATTTATGAAGTGAGAGTCATCGTTGTAAACCCAAATTTGGGATTAGAGGCTCATTGATTGGACGAACTGGTTTGTTATCGCGAACAAAATTGATACCGTATTTACCACTCCAACTGAGCTTGACTCTTTGACTTTCCAAAAGGTTTGAACATCAGCCACATCCGATCAATTTCCTCGTGAAATAGGTTCCCTGTATTAATAAATTTGAAATTTAAATTGCAATAATATTTTACATTAGCTTGGAAAGAATTGAATATATAGAGCCTCATCGTACGAGAACTTGTTCGATGTAGGAATCTCTTAGTGTGGCTCAGATTTGGTCGATGGATGCCCGTTAGGCAAGAGGGCTAAGATTCAAGGGTTCAAACCTGATTGATGAACATTGAATAGACACTGATGAATGATCTGACACCTTGAATGCCTTGTGAGAGATACGAGGCAGAGGTCTTAATTAATTACCCAACCAGAATAGAGCATCTTGATGTCTCTATCTCGAGCCCTTCAGCATTGAAAGGAGAGCGAAAAAACCCTTCTACCAGTCGATAGAACCATATTTTTGCTGAGATTATTGATTATTTTGCGGGTTGTTCTCGTACCGCTCCAGGAGGTCTCTCTTGTTCCCTTTAGTATTTACGTAGTAGATAAATCGACGGACGAGTTTAGTGCCAGCTGATTGATCAGATGCGCAGATTTGATTAGGACCCTCGAACTCTCATTAAAGCTCGATGAGAGAACTTTAGGATCGATTCTCCCTCCCCCTTGTTGGAATAATATGGTATATCAATTATTTTCTAAGAAGGGCCACTAGAAGTGTGTAATATAGTGTGTTTGGATGCCGAAGGTTGAACGCGAAGACCGATGGTTTTGACGGCGAGTGTCATTCGAGAATGTGTCCAAGTGATGTAATGGTTGGCGGAAGAATGGATGGATGGTTGGTTGAGAGATGGCCTCCTTGGCCCTTCTTCTTCTTCCTCCTCCTCCTCCTTCTCCATACGGTAATGGTTTCCAAAAGTCAGGCTCACTGATCAAATAGATATTTGACTTTTTTCGACAGGTCAACCTAATGGATGAGTCCCCAGGATCGATCCAGTCGCCTCAGCCAAATGATGACTGACTTCGTAGGTTGGTTGGTTGGTTGGCAAAGTCAGGAGAGACAGATCTTGTTGGTCCTGCTCTTGTGACAGCTCACATGATTGAAACCAACCGAGAAATCCTATAAATCCAAGTTTTGTCTCTGCTTTGCACCGACCTGCACCCACCGCTAGATGGATGGATGGATGGATGGATGGATCTCTTTCTCTCTGGTTGGCCAGAATGAATAATAAGTCATCGTCGCCACAGATCTGTCAAGGCCTCGAAGAAAAGTCGCGGTCCTTGTAGTATACTGTACTATAGATCCACAGTCGGTCGGCCCAGCACATACTAAGATAACAGGATCTAAATCTTCTAAATGTCACTGGTTGTGTTCTAGATATTCCGGGAATGGTTATGACACCATGCCGAAGGTGAATATCTCGTTTAGCATTTCGGCCTCAGGTTTCTTTGTTCGGAGCATGCTAGAGGTACGTTCGTAGGTACAACAACCGTTTTGGGTCCGTTCGTTCGTACTGAACGTGTGTAGTGAAGTATCTATGTATGTATGTATGAGTAGTAGAGGAAGGTATACGTACATACGTATACCTACTACATGTGTACACCACTGAGAGATCCAAAGAGATCGCCATCGCCAAGATCGGGTGTCAAGATTTTTACCAAAATCCACAGACAAAGCCCGTGTTGAAAAGGGAGAAAAATCATTTCCATCAGATACATATGGATGAGGGAGAAAACGAGGAGGTGGTTTTCTGTTTGGAACAGTTGCATTTGAGCCCTGGCAGAGGCTAGCAGAAATATGCTTTAGTGCCTCAAAGGAAAATAAATAAATTTCATATTCAAGATGGAGCATTTACGATTAGAACGGTACAGAGTAAGTCATTGGACGAGTTCATGTTGATTGTCGGGAGTGAATATGCACGTACTTAGTATACGTATATATGTACTACATGTGAGCGCTCGATCTCGAGTAACGAAGAAGTACTGAAGATTGATGAATCCAATTTTCCCCCTAATCATCTCACCTTCACCCTTATTTGATTATCCGACCAAAGGAACGAAACCCAAGTGAGATGGGCATCTCGTCTCGGTGGACTTGTTCCAATTAATGGCTTGTCTTCTGGCTTTCCTTACTCTCAAATGCTTCTTCCCAACATTGGTAAAAAACATCCCCGACCTAACAATCCCACTAATATCCGTTTCTCCCTTACCCTTCAAAATTCGCTCGGCTAATATTTCTTTCAAAATCATCGCCATCAGATTCGTCAGAAATACACTTTTCCAATTCTGACTCATACTCATAGCCCCACGAAAGTATTTCAATGTCTGGTCGAGAGGTAACATCATCAATAAATATGTCCTGGATCGTGACTTGTTCACCGATCACGTCCTCTGGGTGCCGGATGGATCCATCCACTTCCAATTTTTGCCCTCCATCTAAATTGTATTGGAATGGCCTCTTCTTGATGAGCCCAAATACTATTGGAGGTTCGTTCGTAGGCGTGCTCTCTCTTATACTAAAGGGGGAAGGAAGGCAATGAGACGAGAAACGACAGGATTGGAACACAACTGTACCTACCTACCTACCTCTCTAAAAGCTCAAGCAAGGTGACAAGGGGAATAGACCAAATTGATTGGAACTCCAATAATAAACAGCGGGCTTTTGGCTGGCTCAATCCATTGGTCACGAAGTCGAGTGAGACATCAAAAGCAACATTGGAGAGAGCGAGTGCCTCCAAATATCATCTCCAATGAGACTGACGATTCTTCCTGCTCAATGTGAAATATTTGACGGAGGAGCGCCCTAATTTCCTGTCACTTAATTTTGTGCTCTTATTTTCTCTCTTCACCCTCAGGTAGTCGTCGCTAGTGCTTGGGGGTCGTAAAAAGTCGAAAAACCCGTAGGTTTTTTACAACTTGATTCTTCGTCCCCGGTCTTCAATTGAACAGAAAGAGATTTATTTGTGACGCTTCAAGTCATAAACACTAAACACCAATTGGAACACAAAGTTTTCCAGGAAGTTACTATAGAGACGCTCACTCAAGACCGGGAAATACACTATTTGTTGAGGGAAATGCAGTTTTAATGTCGTTACCCTCGACTGGTCCGATTTAAAGCTCCACAAATTGATTCAGTTTCTTTTCTCAGACCTCACTCATTTGAAAATGACCAAAATCCAAACATATATTCCTCATTTCAGAGTCTTTTTACCGTAAAAAAGGAGAATGAGGTGAGTGTTCAATCTCATTTTTTTCTCAATGTCCATTTTTTTGCTTTTTTGAAATTGAGAGCAGACCTTGACGCCGGTCAAATTGAAGCTGAGAACTTCCTCCCCAAATCCAGTCTCAGCGGCGCCATTTAATGACAGTTTCCAGAATAACTATCCAACTAATACACAGCTTTGCTCTGGATGACACCTCTCCTGGAGGATCTCCGAGCAGTTCTTCCCAAAAAGCGATCTTCCGCCAACGAACATCAAGAGCATCTCGATCCAGAAGTGATGCGTTCCAAATATTTGAAGAGTATCATTTGAAGACTGACAATGAGTCAAAACTCAAGTAGCTTCCAAGTAGACAATTGTCTTGTCTCGAAAACGGGCTTAGAAAACAAACATTCGGTTTGAAACTTGTAAAATTGGCTTTGGGTCTATGAATCTCTGTTATACGTCCAATGACATAGAAGAAAAATGTCTCCGATATTTGTGTTCGGATCGGCCACAAATTCGCTTGAATGTGAAAATGAAATTGTTTGGTGTGTTTTTTAGTCGACAGACATTCTCACGATTATGTCACCGCAATACAGCTGTAGCTCTGGGAAGAAGGGCCTTTGGAAAAAGCAAAATTAGGACGGTGTCAGATGTCAAGCACATATTTTACAACAAAATTCAAATCCAATTGGAAAAGAAAAGAAAAAAAATGGTTGGACGTACCTACAACAATGGGCAGTTGCAAGATCAGTGTTTCGAAACGTTGACAATTTGGTAGCCTCAAAGGCATTTGAATTTGAGAAGATTTTCCTCTGAAAAAGAACCTCAGAGTTCAACTGAACTTGCATATTATTACATGCAAATTATTCATAGAGTCCACCGATGCGACTTCGAGACACTCAATAACAAAGTTGTTTTCTTTTTGAAGCTGAGAACGAGGAAAAGGATAATGTAGCCAAAATAAAAGTAGTTTTTATCCAATGTCAGCTCTTTCGTAGGTATTTAATATGCCTAAAAAATGGTGCCTGAATTCTTTTCATTGTTTTTTTTTACTTCGCTCAAACAGGTATTTCAATGAAAAATTAAATGAAAAATACGACATTAAGGTATTATTGGAGGGCAAAAATCGAGCACAAAGAAAAGGTGCATGGCAAATAAACATTTGTTGCATCGGAACCATTTCACGAAAAAATATTTTAAATCTTTGCGAATCTGTCAAAATCTGTAAAGAACAAGCAAAGACCGAAAATTTGTGTCTGACTTTGTTTAAGAGTGTCTTCTCTCTTTATTTGAACGAGCAAAGACTGCAACGAATTTGAGGGTCCAAGCCGAAGAAGTCAAACTTGAATTTTAAATTGTGCCAACACCACTGCCCAGAGTGATGATGGGAGCGAGAAACTCAAATTGAATCATAAATCAGAAAAACTCACAAGAATTGGTCACTCCTCTTCAAGTCGAAAAAAATCCCCTTACTCTAACTAACAATGGGCTCCAAGAGAGTTGTCAAGACATCTCGTTCTCACAAGGGGAGTGTTGATTATGGCTGTTAAGGTTGTTAAATGTCGGTAATAGAAAGATGAATTATGACGCAGTTTGCATATTTCAAGACCTCAATGAATTGCCCTGTAAAACCAGCATTTAAACGTTCCAATAGATAAGTGTGTAAGCACACATTATTTCCCCGAGCATGTTCCCTCCTCTCTCCCATTCATTCAAAATTCAAAAGAAGAAGAAAAAAAAACTGCCTGTAACCATTCATCACGCCCAAAATGAATTCGGTATCTGATGAATTGTCTTTCTTTTATAGAATAGGATCGTTGTTTGTACTCCATGAAAGATGTTCCAACAACCTACGAACCATCATTCCCCGGCTTATTGGCCAAAGTCAACCGCATATCCTCCAGTAACGAAAACTTATCCTATTAACCTTCCTTTGATCTGAAGACGATGAAGGGAACCAAGAAATCTCATGGTTTGGCTGTTCATCTTTGGTTTCTGCTGACTGGTAGGATCGTGGTGATCAGTCTTTGAGCAATTATCGGTCCGTTTGTAATCAGTAGGGATGGAGCGAACCCATCAGGCCATCAAAATCAACCAAAATATCTGTCACTTTTGATCCCAAATTCCCAACGATTTCAAAGGCGACTGTTGTATTTTTAGACTAACGAAGAAGAAAGTGAAAGTCGTGATAAATGGTTTGATTAGTCTCGTGTTCAGATCTAAAGATTTTTAAGGCAATCCAAGAAAGTAAGGAAAAGATGAACGCGAAAACGAAAGTTGTGTGTACTTTTATCACGACGATACAAGTTTGTTGGTTGTTGGAGGGGTTATAATCTGATGGCTTAAGATTCATAACGAGTTTTGGATGAAAAGAACATGTATTTAAGTACAATGGAATGAAATATGGTTTAGATAAGGGCCAATGTCAAGAAAGAATAATCAAGTCCTTTTTTTCATCGACCGTACATATTGTTTTTAATATAATACTCTGACTCTAAAATCAGGAACAACAAAGAAGTTGGGCCCTTTTTGAACATTTAAATAAGCGTTGAAAGGATTTCCTGTAATGTAAGGAAGCCTCTTCTAATTTCGTTCCGACAGAATAGGGCACACTTCCAATACTATTCCAGACCATTTGCCAACTCTAGTTCCTTAGTATAAATGTGAAAGAGTTGCCAAATATCAATTCAAGGAAAATAAGAGAAATAACTAAAATGTAGCACCAGAATCCATTCATTTAATGGCTTTTTTCTAAGCTTTGATTCCGCAAAGCTCGAGCTATTTTTCTCATTTACGGTAGCACTTTACCTAACATGTCATCTCATCTAGCAACATTGTGCAAATGTTTCTCTTTAGATCAAAATAAAACACCAACCGGAGAAGTCTAGTATGATGATGAGCCAGAGCTTTGAAGCCCCGTTTCAATTATGACTTAGTTAAGTGGGCCCCATACCTCACATCCTCTGCAGGGCAACCAAACAATCACCCCAGGGGCTTCAAACGTTCAACACACACACACACACACACACACAAACCATTCCAAAGTCAGCCCTAGAGCCTCAGAGAAATAGGAAGATAGATACCATTGACTGACTGGCAAACGACCATGATGGGAAAACGGACCTTGGGCAAATAATCAGCTAAAATCACTCAAAAACCGAAATTTTCTCGTTTCCTTCATTCCTATCGAATGAAGTCAGACGGAGAACGAATGTGTTCGTTGGATGGATGGAAAACGAGAGAGTTCGATCGAGTGACTGAAAAGGGGATGTTTGTGGTTGGTTTGTCCGTTCGTTCGCTGCGCAGAAGCCACTACTGCGAAAGAATGAGACCGAAAATAATTAGTTGTCCTCTCCCATTTTTGTCATACTATCATATTCTTGGCTTGACAACTTAAAAGAGGCTTTGCCATTCTGTGATGGACACGTTAATCACCGTGTTGCAAATTATCGAGCGAACCAGTACGAGTACTCGTAACATGTTCGTTCGTCGTGAAGCATATCAACAATTTAAAATGTGTTCCAAAACACCAAACATTGCGTTGAAATAAGTTACCATTTATTGTACAGTAGCTAAAGCTTGGAATGGTAAAGAAAATAGCCCAAGCTTCATTTTTGTAGTGGTTAATTGGGATAGTGTCGAGATTAGATGGACTTTGGTGTTCCCATTTCTCTTTTTCACCCCATTGCGAGAGCCAGTATAAAGTCTTTTATCCGCACAGATAATGAGTTCCTTGAGACGAGGCTGCATTATTCATAGATTGCAGTTGGGACAAAAAAAGGGAGGAGTGGAAAAAAGGGATAGCGAGATCCAAATAGTACACACTAAAGGCATTTCGAGACCTGAAGGGGATAATATTTCTTGCCAACTTGGCATTTTGACATTTCGAAAACGAGATCCACTCATTGGCACTCACAGTACAGTTAGAGACTTTCTTACGCACACACATTTGGAGAACATGTGTCGACACCTGTCTAAATACGAAAGACTCTCATTAATATTATTTCCTCCAACGTGGCCCTTGTCTTCTCTTTTCATGACAATTTGAGTCCACGAAGGCTTTGGTAGGAAAATTCATGAAATTAGCGCTTCTGTTGGCAGTAATAGTGGATTGAAGCCAACCAATGCATGTTCCACTGAATCAGGACCCACAATACAGTGCCTGTGAAGGCGTGTGGGTATGTAGGATGTACGTAGAGTGGTCTTACTATGGTAGAATGGCAAAAGAATGTATTATGCAGTGGGAGTGAAACGGGACTTCAAGCCGAGGAATGGAGGAATGTTCAGTTCAAGTCCCATGGTAGTCATCATTCGATTTGTTCCACAGCATCCAGGGTTCCTATTATATTTTGTCTTGGCTGAGTCTAAGACTTTGTAGTTTTATTATCTAGAAAGTTTGAGAACATGGTTAAAATTGTGAAAGATGGAAGAAGGCATTCATTCCAAGGATGAGGGTTTTTACTTGATCTTGGTGGCTTACTCGGCGAATTTGGAACCCTGGGGGAATTGCAGTCTAAGACAAGACCGAGGATCAATTGTAGCATTAGGGCTTTGAGTCCCTCAAAAGAGTTCAACAACGATTTTTTGGGCGGCAAAGGGAGGAGGCGAATTTTAGAGATGGAGCCAATCTGGCTCGAGCTTGAAATTTGAATGATTTGTAAATCTAAGTAAATAACGCACTTTGGGCACACGAAAAGCTCTGAAGAATACTTTTAAACGTTCTATGATGGACCAAATTCGGCACAAGAGCTATAAAAGGCATTATTACTATAGGATCAAGAATAAAGTAACTTGATGGGATTTTGCTCCAATGTCGTTCTTATACTCTTGCGATTTTTACCATCATTTAACAATCCAAGCACAAAACAAAATATTAATGAGTAGAAATCAAAGTTCAGAACAAAAAAATCTATCATTCGTATCGATCTATCTTTTGAGTTTGTGTAGGGTAGCTAGTATCTTTAATTGTGTTATGGCTGAACAGTGTTCATTGGTTAGTGAATGCTTTGTAAAAATTCCTTAACAATTTAACGCAGAATGAAAAAAAATCCTTCTTGGTCTCATGACTGAAGAAAATGTGAAGCAGATTCGAACTTTTTTATCATATTTTTTTTGGGGGGGTCGATTTTTAAATACCGCTACAAGGAATGGGATGCCCTGTAAAGATAGTTAATGATTAATATAATTTATAAAATTACCGTTTATATGAAATTTGATATTAAAAAACACAAGCTGTTTTTTGGACAATAGAAACCACTGGCCAGACTCCATGAATATTAGCTATCATTAACATGTCAATAAGAAAAGGGCCAAACTGAAATTGCTCGTTTTTAAACATGGGAACAAAAATTGTCCAGGTCACGAGACTCAACAAATTCATGAGAAAATAACTAAAATATCAGTATTATTGGCTGCGCAAGGATTAGCCCAATCAACACCAACAAAATTTAATCAAGACAAAAGACAATAATTTGAGCCTCAAATTTAATTGAATTGCAATAGAAATATTCTTTACTGATGTGAGGATGTCGTACGGAAAGAAAAAATAATTTCTAGAAACAAGTTAGATTCTTGAGTGTATTCTCAACCAACAAGTACGTATCAGCTGAGTACCTGATATAATACCTTAGAAATGTTGATCTAATAGTACTCTGGTATATTCCAAATTATCTTGCACACGTTATATCATGACTAATAAATCATGACAAATTAGTGATGTTTGGATTAGAATTGCTTTCTTGCTTGGTGAACTGTTCACGTTTTAGATCAGAAATTCTGCGCATATGGAAAAAATAGATTTTGCTCTTTGGAAATGTGGCTAACAACAAAGGCCCAGATTTTTTTTCTTTGCTGTAGAGCAGAAATCCTAGACGTTTCAAATGGTAAAGCCAGCTGACAATCACGCTCACTAGCCATCAGCTGACGCTACGGTGTGAAACGTTTGAAATTTCTGCTCAATTGCAAAAAAGCAATAATTTTTCCGGGCTCTACTATTTACTTTTGAACACAAATTAAAATTAAGTATAAATCAAGGTGCCTTGTGAACCCATCCCTAATAATTCCGGTTCGTCAGTCCAGTCTGTGTAAATTGCATACAGCAGCCACGTGGGAGATCAGCTGACAAGTCAGCAGAGGGGCAGAACGACCGAGGCTCTATCCGCGACCAACTTGATGTGGGCGATGGAAGAACCCAGTGGAACGAACCTACGTGGCAAGGAGGGTCTTGAAACGGCAACTGGGAACATGAATGAAAGAAGTAGACTCAAACGACTTGAAACAGTGTTCTCCAAACTCTTAACACAAGCACAGGATCCCTGCCTGGTCTGAACAAGAAAGGGGAAGAAATGCGTCCCTTTAGTCGCCTTCCATCCGGACCGGGAAAATTGGTCCAATTGTATTGTGGGGGTTGTAAAATGCTAAATTTATATACTCTCCTCTTTCTCCGTCTCTTCTTTCCCCCGTTTTACCATTGCAAATTGTCGACATGAGAAAACTTGAAAGCAAACAAACAAACAAACAGTCGACGTTCGTGGAACAAAAGAAAAGAAGACCAGTTAACTTTCTTTCTTTTTTGCCAGTCTCAGAGTGCTTTACTTTTAGAAATCTCTTTGGAGAACACATGCAGACACTGGGCCATAAACCTGAAGATTGTTCAATTTGAAATTCTTACGAGGCCATATACAGTTAATAAAATGGAAATACCACCCGTGAGGTGCTCTCCTCCAAGTCCCAAGAGAATCGTCTCAACGATAAACGTACGATTGCCATATACACACATACACACTAGACACCACTTATAGTGATGCACCCAACAGCGTCTCAAGGAACCAGGGAATTCGGGGGATTTAAATTTTAGTGATTCAACAAATCCCTGCCCTGATCATACATTCTGCCTTTTTCAAAACCTGTTTTGCACGTCCTGCACCTATACTGGAGTATCTAATTGCTGGTCTGAATACAAAAGGACGATGCACTGTATGCTGTTCCCTTCTGATCCAGAAGAAGAAAGGAACAGTTAGAAACAATAAGACACAATGGACCACACTCAAGCTTGAATGGTTTTTCCTCCAAACGGAGCAGAAGCCAAGGGTCTAAAGAGGCAGAAGAAGACCCCTTGGTCATCTGATGAGGACACTAACTTATGTATGTGTCTCTTCCGTCTGTTCATGTGGATGGTTTTTGCTCTCTCCTCCAGCATAAATCGATCATATTTTATCCGGTAACTGTGAGATCCAGCCAACCATCATCAAGTCAAACATGCAGCCAGGATAGGTATTTTAACGGGCATTCTTCTCTGTTCCACCATATCTAAAGCATCAAACCAGGTTTTAGCCTCAAAGTTGTGATCCAAGTTGAAATTTTGCTCTGACTCGGAAATCGAAAAGGACGGTTTACCGCCAAGAAAAGTGCCTGTTTTGGCTCAAAGCCT
>CM021321.1:6034600-6062398 GCA_010645155.1 Tigriopus japonicus
ACCATATCTAAAGCATCAAACCAGGTTTTAGCCTCAAAGTTGTGGTCCAAGTTGAAATTTTACTCTGACTCGGAAATCGAAAAGGACGGTTTACCCCCAAGAAAAGTGCCTGTTTCGGCTCAAAGCCTTGATTGGGCATAACGAAGAGTGACCACGTCCCTTGGGTATCGTCAAAATACTGAACGACAGACATCAGACAAGGGCCAAAGAACCCATGAAGAGAAGAAGCTAGTCGAAAAGTAGAGAGAGAGAGAGAGAGAGAGAGACAAGACAGAGAGAGAGAGCCAAATACGAAGGAAGGGTCGGTAAATATGGCTGGACTCACAGGGGTGAGCGGTGCTCGGCCCATGTCATTTTCGGGGCAGGGGCAATAATTCTAAATAAACCGATGGGATGCCATTTTTCCAGTCCGTTGAGCTTTAATGCCCACTTATTACTCCTTGGTCAGTGAGGTTTGTATGTGTGATACAGTACTACTTCATTCAGCCAAGGGAGGAGAATGGGACACGGATGACCAAGGGAGAGAGAGAGAGAGTGGATCAGGACCGACTAGAGCATGATTAGACTCGGGGATATGATGCACCAAATGGACAAGCCAGCCCAGTAAGCGGACTGTAGGGTGTGTTTATTGTTCCTTCAGGTATTATTGGTGTCTTGAGCTCCCTTGGAACGAAGAGATTTATGATCCCGATGCATTCTGAAAGTGGGCAAACGAGCTCGGCAAGATCTATGGACACCCGAGAAGGAACACCGAAACAAAAGCAACACAGTCACCAACTTCTTGACTTGACTCGTTGGATGGCTGAACTAGTCAGCAATTGGGAGGGAATGAATGTAAAAAAAACGCTTTTTCCTCGAGGAATAATCATATTTCGTCTCATCCAACCCAAGCAATGGGAACCTTCTGAACGTGTGTGCCATTGCCAGACTACTCTTCTACATACATACGTACGAATGTGTGTTCATTTAGAGTCTTGCTGTCTCTCTCTTCTTTTTCTGGATTCTGTGTTCCTAGTGTTTCTCGTCGAGAGTCCCCCTTTTTCCACTCGCTTTGACTGGTTCCATGCTAGCTATTCACCGCTTTCCCTGTCCTCTTTCCACGAGAACCCACCAACGAAGTAGAGCTCCACTACACACACACTGTATAGACGTAGTGATAGTGGTGGTGGTGGTGGTGGTGGCTAAGCTGCTCAGGTCTTTTGCCTCATTATACCTTTCTCTCCTGTATTTTTGTGATCCTTTTTCCCTCCATGACTTTGGGCTGGGCAATGAGACACAACAGCAACAACAACAACAGCAGCAGCAGCAGTACTAGTAGTAGTGGATCCGATAGCAGCGACAACACCATCAGGGAACAGACATATTTCCGAGAGAACTCTGTACAATAGAGAGAGAGGGTTCTTAAGACATTTGATCCACACTCACACACTGCCAAAGACCCCCCCCCACACACTCACTCATACAGACAGTACAACAATGTACTGGAAAACATGGCCCTGGGGTTGAACAACTTAACATTATGGGATCGGGTCGATGAAATGGGTTGGTGTTTGTTAGCCTACCGATTGTGATAAAAACTAGAATCCTAATGAAAGAGTTGATAGTAAGGGACTTGATATCTATTTGGCAGGAAAGTTAATATCAAATACATGTAACCCTTTTTTAGCAGGAAGAAAAATCATTACACAAAGGTTTGTCTTGTGAAGCCAACTAGATTTCTTTTAAAGACAAACATTCTTTGGAAATTCTTTCGAGATACCAAAGCAAATCGCTTTGCATGGTCCAATAAGCATTGGGATTTTAGATTGGCTGCCCAGCTTGCTTATTTTTTTCGAAGTGTTCGTGAACCATATTGATCCTTTTTCCTATGAAGAAAAGCCAATACTGTAAAATTGCTTGCTAATAACATTAGCCATCAAGTTCCTTGACTTTTTCCCTAGAAAATTAAGAGGACCGAGTTAATGGGATCCAAACTTATTATCCCTCTTATATCGATCAAACCACTTCACCTGACAGCTCATACCTGAGCATGTGTCTCGTCCACGTTCCTAGTTTTCAAGTGGAACCACTTGTCTGGGATGAATAGAATTGAAAATAAAATAAAAAGTAGGTTCATGTTGTGTTCCAGGTTGCAAAAGTGAAACGTCCGATTTTTTTGAAGATTTAGAGTAAATACCTTCCTGTGCTAAAGTCTGGCTAATCCATTGAGATGATGGAAAATCCAACGACGAGCGAGCCCACCTTTCCGCCCTTCCACTCCCATTCATGGTCTCTTCCTGAGCAATTTTTGTTGCACTAAATTAGGTAACTGCCTCTACTTATTCGTTTTCTTCCAAGCTATTTAGCCCTCTAGCAGGGTTGCCATTTTGAAGTATACCATCAAAACTTAATGGATTTGATGCTTACATAATGTAACAAAATATACAAGAGATTACCTCCAATTAGCCTTTTAATGACCAACTTTTTGTTTGTTTGATACTATTGCTTCTTTCTTGCTCTCTCTTTTGTTCAATCATTGTCGGACTCAATCATAATGATTTGAAGTAGCTTTGAATGGCAAGCCTGATCCAAGACAACTCACTTTTAAGTATAATTCTCAATCGTAATGGGTCCATGTACCTTAATGCTCGATGGTGGAGGGAACGGAGGAACCAGTTCCACTAGAAAAACGACAGGCACTTTGGCTTTTTGGTTCCACTTCATCTCTGTCAACCATATTTCTCGTTTTCTGGAACAATGATTATAGCAGCTTGGTGAGAAGGAAGAGGGGGGGGAAAGAAACCATTGACTGACTGACTGGTTTATCGGCCTGACAAGCCATTTATACATGAAAGAGAGATCTACCAGAAATGATGGATCACACACATTTTTTGCCAACCCTCTGATCTGATTTTTCCTGGATCTGCCTGGCCCAACTTCAACATTTTCTCATACACCTTTCGGTTCCCATTTTCGAGAGTTTACTCAAAAGATGTAATTTCTTTCCTTCCCTTGTTCCTCGTGTCCCACCAAGGTCCTCAGATTGCGTCTTGGGGCCCAGTTGGAAAGCTCCCCACGAAATTGCTTTTTTACCCTTCCTTCTTCTTTTCCTCCTCTTCCTCCTCCTTCTCCTCGTTTCCTAGCCCTAATTATGTCGCCCGAAAACCCCTTTCAACTCCAACAGAATGAGAAGGAACAAGAAAGAGGAACCAGAGGAAAACGAAGCTGGTGACTTGATTAATTCTCTCGTTTCCTTCCACACCCATTCCACCACCACGCATACACTCAGGCTCAACCACCAGTCACATCATCTCATTCACTAGAAGTACGACCCTCTCCATAATGGGCCCAAAATTCTGGGTTGCTCTTTCTTTTGCTTAAAAAAAGGTTCCAATTATTATGAAAGCGCTAGGGGAGGCTGGCTCATTCGCCTGGTTCTCTATTTACTCCGAGACCCTCGTTTTCCTTAAATGAAGGTAAGATATTAGGGGAATTTGTCATGGTTCAGGCACTGGCTTGTTCATTTTATTTTCCTCTAGGTCTCCGAGGTTCCTCGCTTTGTCCACAATAAGGTCGATTTTGGTCGTTGGCTCTCTCATCTTTTTTTTTGCTGGAAAACATCTTCAAATTTGAGGTCGTTCTCGGAGGCCAGGGAATTCTGGCTTGACCTTCTGCTGTCAATATTTCACAAGTCCTTCCCGATAGAGGCTGCGCACTCGAGGCAAAACAAAAGAGGAAAAGGACGAACGGACGGACCTCGGAGGCCGAGCGGGACCTTCCTCCCCTTTTTTCCCTATTTTGAACAGAAGGTCCATACAATTTTTTGTCGGCATACTTTCAAGCCACCAAAACAATTCCAAGTTCCAGATGACAGATTCCGACTAAAAACCCTTGGAGGCCGTTTTTACACTTGTATGTTCGGCAAACTAGATAGTTGGAGTGTACACTAGTGCTCGAGACATGATAGCAGTCGGTAGGTTTTTTTAAATCTAGATGGATTGATTCTCTGTGGATAGAGTGGTGGTTTACTCGTGTAGATAATAATGCAAAGAACACTCTTTTGGGAAACTGAAGGAACCGCCGAGGTCCAGAAACGTCGGGAGACAGGGGGTTGATAGTGGTTCAATAATCAAGCCAATGTTTTTTCAGTCCTCGAGGCCGGAAGACCAAAAAAGCTTTTGATGGTTGTTTGTGGCGGATGGAGCCGTTGTTTTGGAAGCCTTGGCCCACCACCGACCATTGAGCAGACCACCCAACCAGGTCACAGATGTTGAGCCAATATTGTTGGAATGACCTGTTCACCCCTCCCGGCTTATCTTGGACCTCTCATAATTGACATTGGCCCCCCCAACGGGCATTTGATACCTGACAGTTGAGCCTGGCCAATACGTATGTAAGGAATTGAGAACTTGGAGTTTCAAAAGGCCTCTCTCACTCACTCTTGGCGCTACATTATCAGCCTTGGAACCTGGACCATGGACCCTTTTTTGGGGCTTGGCTTGAACGCTGGTACACAGAAATACTCTTCAAACGGACCGATTTCACTGACGAAAAGCAGACGGCTAGCATTCCGATCGAAATCGCCTGTGGCTGGCGAGCCTCACTTTTCAAAGATGTTCCATTTCCCTTCAGTGCTTGGAGTGGAACTTTGGACCGAAACCCTCGAAAAAAAGGAAGAGGCAAGACGATGAAGCTCAACTCAAGTCGTCGAGACCAGTTCGTCGTCGACTGCTGGCCGCTGACTCAGACGAGGACAAAAATGGAAATTTCTTGCCAAAACTTCTAACCTACGATCCATGCAGTAAGCCTGGCCAAACCCAAACTCGTCCACTAAAGGCCGGGGAATGGCTTCAAGCTCAAGCTACTGAAAGAGGAAAGAAAGAAAGAATGAAGGAACGGAGAAAAAAAGAGGCAGGAACCGAGACGCTTTTCCCCCTTCTATAATTCCTTGTACCGAAAGACCTCCAAATATATTTATCAAATTGCCGTCAGATCTCCACTTTTTGAGGGTGAAGACTGGTTCAACCATGACCTCATCCACTTGCCACCTCATCTAGCTAGACCATGTTTGAATATTGGTTCCAAAACCTCTTTATTGTCTCGGATCCAAGAGGTTAGCTTTCAAAATTCAAGCCAGTTGACGAAAATGGTCTCGTTTTTGATTTATCCATATCCGCATGATCGGTTTAAAAATACGTTTTTCTGAGAGAATGGGCAAGTATGGAAGAAATTTTTGGCTTTGGTTGCTTGATGAAAAAAAACCTTGTGAATAGCTATTTCTTTCTAGACCCTTGCTCTGCTCGTCTTTGATTAGGAAGTTTGATCTTTCCGTGGTGGCTCTTGGTCACCTCTGGCGTAAATGAGTCTTGCTCGATCTGAGGACAAGTTGGTTTGGGTGCTTTTTCTTTCTTATTGGAACAAGAAAAAAGAACGGGAGCTTGAGAAGAACCAGAAGAGAAAAAGGGGAATGGGAAAAGTCGTTAATTGCTAATTACTACCGCTCCACTCAATGAGCCAAGTTGGTCGTCTCGTCCCGCACTCCGCACTACAGTACTAGAATGAAAGAAAGAAACTAACTACGCACTGACTTCGCCAAGAGAGCAAGTCAGCCAACAAGACGAACGGATGGACGGACTTGAGTAAAGAGAGACTTGCTTGGTTCCTCTGCGACAAAAGAGTCGCCAAACTAAAACAAAAGAGACTCTACAAGCTATCCTCGACGATCCTCTGAAGTAACCTTCCATACTTCCTTGGCTGGTTAGCTGTGCTCTACAGTGTGTAGTAGCAGTAATACACACCATGTGTAATACAACCATGGAACTTTAGTAACTCCCAAGAGAAACGGAAAGGATAAAAAAGGGGACCATGGCATTTTTATTCTGAAAGTTGGGATCCTAAACTTTGGATGATAGGAATAATCAGCAAATACAACCATTAGACCCTCTCAACGACCTTGATGGTAGTGAAAAACTATTTTTAGGTGGACATCAGTTTTAGCACACGAGGTGATTTTTGGGAACACAATGGGCGGGAAAATACTTTTTGAAAAAAATATTGCTATGATTTGCAAGTAACTAATAATTACTGGAGGTTGAAAAAGGTACAGAACATTCCATGATTGAAGTTTGCAAGTTAAAATTGGTCCAAATTTGTTCATTTTAGCTGAAAGTGTCAGAAATGTTGGGGAAAATATATTAGCCTTTGCCATTCACATGGGCAAAAATCATTACATCTTATATCTTTAGTTTCAATTTTTATAGTTTAATGACGGTTCTTATGCCTATTTGGGATAGTTTTTTTCCTGTTTGAAATAATTTCATTTAAAACTGAAAACCTGGACATTGCAAAAAAGAAGTTTGAAAAGATACCAAGACCCAAGACAAAAAGGGATTTTAGCAATGAGGCAAAATAGCATTTTTGCCAATTTGTGAGTAAAAAATTCTCAATATTCCTCTTACTGGCCATAAATTGTAATATGTTAGGTTGCAAGCACGAATTTGGTTTGGGCCATTATGTTTTTGTGACTTGATATTGTAACTCGTTTTCGCAAAAAATGCCTTCAAACCGTAATGACTTGATTCAGTCAGCAATATTAGTTTCGACGAGATTTGGCGAGCATGCGCAAACTTATTGCCTTCGAAGTACGTACGTAGGGTGCAAAAACGTCTCCAATTAATGTTTTTGAGAGCAATTATGACAGAGGTCTCAAACTCATTTGCGTCCAATCCCCTCTCTCACCTTTACTCTTGGCTGAAGGTCTTAACCTAGAGAATGGCCAACCATCATCCTCCAGTTTGAAAACCCCAAACTCTGGTACAATTAGAGTTAGATAACAAGTCGCCTCAAAATCCGAGCACCAAGAACAGTCAAGTTGTGAGCTCCCGAAAATTGAAGTTTGGAGCTCATCATATTTTTGAGGGGCCAGTGTTCTCCCCAAAAGCCAGGCCAACTTCACTCAAGCTGATAGAGAGCAATTACCCTATTATTTAAGTCGGATCGCATCACAACGTAATCCTCCCTGTCTGAGATTGCGTGTCATGAAACCGAAAAAGAAGTTCCTAAAACGAGCATTTCTAAGCATTACACACACTGCCTGCTTCGCTTCAATTCAGAGATTGAACTGGACTGACTGACTTTAGTGAACACTACGTTGGTAAGTTGGTCGTCGAGTCCGTCTTTGGTGGTGTTGGGATGAAGATTATAGAGAGTTCTCATTGATACGATAACCTCGAATCGGTCGGTTGAGAAGGATCTTTCTCTCTCTCTCGCTGTCGAATATTCTTCTTACTGCAATGTAATACTTCGTCATATGTAAACCCTGTCATTATTGAAGGGCTCAAAGGCGAGTGTAATTCCAGAACACATCATTCATAATCATAGACCCGGTGTTGATTCGGCTGCGACGCTCAGAGATTCTAACTATGTACCACAAGACGCATTATTTGACAGACCTTGAATCCAAACCAAAGCAAATGATGTGGGCTTAAGATAACAATGGTCATTTGGATCATTTTCATCCATCCAAAGAGATTGCTCAGGAATTATTAATTGCCAACCAAGGTATTCATTCATCTCAAAGGGTTGGTTGCCTACTTAGGCCAATGAATGGCCAAGCTCGTCGTCGGATTTGGCTTCCAGGAGTAATTTCTTCATCAATTTTAAATGAGGCCACTTGGCTGCTGAAAAATTCGTCCCTCGGGCGAATACATAGTAGTACATACATACATACATACGGTAGAAAGGGGGCGAGGGCTTTTCAGTCGGTGAAGGGGGGCGGGCAGCAGGCAGGTCTTTAAATAATCATTTATCTCTCTCTTTCTCTCCCGGTGCCAACAACCCGGGGTCTATTCAGAAAGTCAAGATGCACAAGATAACACATACCTAATGATTATGACTTTATAAGATTAATCGCCAAGAGGCGGACCCAACCCATCTCAAAGCCCAAATTCTCTGCCCTTGCGGTAATCAGCCTAGATCCATCGGATTGAATGGATTGGCCAACGAAGCAAGGGCCAGAGGAGACGACCAAGAAGACGGGAAACAATGAGGCTATGAATCTGGTGGAGGATGGGAAGAAGATATTGATTGGAAATTCCTTCTCCCTGATGAGCTAAAGACTTGATGAGGCTTTAATGAAGGGCCCTAATTCAATTTCGGATGGGGGGAAAACTCATCTCATGATAATCACTGCCCGATCAAGGAAGTAATTGGTGGCTTCGCTTTTTTGTGAGAAACTGAAGAACCAGTGAGTACTTTGACGACTTTGAAGGGAGACCACGGAGATCGGTTCACCTCTGAGCCTCTAAATTAAAATGCCTGCTTGATGTGCTTGAGACGAACGACGACAAAGAGAGACGTTGGTTGGCTGGTTGGTTTCCCATCGATTTCTATCATCGGGATCAAATGGTGCCTATTCCCATAAACAATTTTCGCCTTTGGGAGATAAAGAGCCGGGCGAAATAAATGCAATCAGCGCTCTCAGAAACACTGCCAAGATCCAGATGGTCTTTATTTTAGCCTTGACAGATGATATTTTGCTAGACACTTAGCCCTTGTATTCACATTAGTACATTAATTATGGAGCCGAAATGCCAATGAAATGATTATTGAGTCTGAAAGGATTGACATTAAAGAGGTTAATTGTGCTTCACGGATTGATGTGCTAATGAATTTTGAGCAGAATCAGCATCTCAGGAAGAATTTGCAAGGAACTTTTTCAATCAGTGTCTGGACCGAACAACTCGTTTTCTTTCTCGCGGTCTCTCTCTCTCTCTCTCTTTCTTTCTCTCTGTTTCTGTTCTCAGGTTTCAACAATAGTCATTAACATCTGCGGAGATGCCTCGTTTAAGAAATTGGCCTGAAATTTGAAAGAACAGACAATATCTTTATCGATCATCAGCCATGCAGGCCTCTTTGCCTATCATCGTCAAGCCAGTTTTGAGCCAGCCCCATTCGCTGGACTCAACCATTGGCCAATAACCAACCAAAGTAAAAACAAAACGAGAGACCTCTTCATTGGGGAAGTTTTGAGGCTTCTCGGCTCAAAAATATGAGCAAATCTTGAGATTAGTGCGGCCTTTCAGTGATCTGAACGCGGATAAAACGCCTTTGGAAGAACCAGGGCAAAGATGGAGTTCATAAGAGTTGAATGGCCATAAAAGGCATAAATTATGCTTGATATTTCGCCCTATCAGAACAAGGAGGCAAATCGCGCTGAACTATTATACAGTACATACCGTATACTGGCTTCGTCTCAAGCTCGTTTTTGATCTCCTCTCAGTTCTTTCTCGGCGTACCAAAGAGCTGGCAGAATGATCTCATTGAAGAAGAAAATCGCCGATTTTACGACTCAGGATTGCCAAACTTGAAAAGATCAGACTCTCTTCTCTCTTTAGTAACTAACTGAACTCTCTGCTAACAAAAATTGAACAAGTGGCAGCCCTGGTTGTTTGTAATATATGTGAAAGGTAGTTGTTCGCACAAAGAACTTGAAATAGTTTCAAACACCTCCCCAGTTTTGTTGTTGTTGTTGGTAAAGAGCGTCTTTTTAACAAGTTACAGTACATAAGGGCTCTACATTTTGATCTTTACCCCTCTCTTCTGTGGCTTGTTGCCTTGATGGAATGCGATATCAGAAATTTAGATCGTCTTCATTCGCCATCTAGGATTGAATGCGATATTGGTCGCGATCAAGTTGATTTCACAGGCTATACTTGATAAACAATACTAAACATGGACGAATCAAAAATAAATAAGCGATTGGACTCTCTGAGTGTTCGAATTTGTTATGTTTTTAAGATAAAAGATTTCTAATATTCTCACATTGGCTTTATTGTACGGTCAGTTAACCAAGATGTAGCTGGTGGTTTCAAAGAGGCTTGCTTTATGACCTCTGGTTGAGTTGGGTTGCAGACATTGAGGGTCGATTTGCCGAAGGGGTCAGATTTGCGAGAGATTGAGGTCCCCGAGGAAAATTGATTTCGCTCCATATTTATGGCCTTAAAAAAGAAAACGGATTATAAACTGGGTCGTCTTGCGAGACCTTTGGTTGGTTGGCCAGACCATCTGCAAAATTTCAAATTTACCTTAAAAAAAAAGACACGTGACAAACTTAGAGGGACACGAAGAACGGGGTTAATTTGAGAACTAATGACTACTCTCCAACTTCGTGTTCTTTTTACTTCCTCTTTGTTAGCCTGGTTATGCCCATTGAAGCCTGAAGAAAGTCAATTGAAGCAGGTGTTTGTGCAGGTTTATCCTGGCATTACGAATGTTTGAGGACCAATTTGGTCTCCACCACAAAGCCAGCCAAAGTTTTACGTATTTAACTCACTTGTTTAGGGGCCATTCCAAGACGAATTGGCATCAGCCAACCAACTTTGGACCAATGTGAGTGGATCGTCGACATTGATGGTTCAAAAGGGGAAAGAAAGAGAGAAAGAGGGGAGGAGGAGGAGGAGGAGGAGGAGGAGGATACAAATTGACTAGGATTAATTGACTTTCAAAGAGCCTCATCAAGACAAAGGGTCGCTTGACGACCACTCCGATCTCGCTCTGAATGGAGCAAATTGAGTCCTAAAAGACCTGATGAAGAACATATCCATTCAGCAGTAGACCGATCAAATGAAAGGCGCTTTCTCCCGCATCATCATCATTCATCCATCTATCTACACAGCCAAAATTGGAAGCTTTATGAATCCTGACCTCGATGAAGATCATGCAGATGAGATGAAAGAGTTGCCACACTCGGAGCAAGAGCAAAATCCGGAGCAGTGAGCTCGATTACCAATGATCATGTCTTCACAATGCAAGATAAAGGAAAAGTCTCCCCGTTTACGACCATATAAAAGCGTTTAAGGGCTAGTACGTACAACAAGCATGTCCAAGGCACCTTGTCAGCAGACCTCCCACACTCACTGTTGGACAGGATGCTAAAAAAGCCTTAAAACTGCTTTATAGGGCCATTGGCCAACACATAAGAGAGCGTACTTACTCTTGAGCGTGAAAACAGCCATCTTAGACACATTCTACGTACTCTCTCATGGAGTAGATCAATTGAATGCGGACTCAAAACAGATTTATATCTATCCATTCGTGACCAGTGTAACAGTACTTTGAAGCGAGATCAATGTCATTACAGATCATGTATTTGAAACCGAGAGTCTTCGTGTTGGCTTGGTGGTCAGACTTGGGATTCTCGTTTGAGTGTGTTCAAAATACCGATTATTCATTCCTCCTCTATGTTATAGTCTGGATGATCGTGGAGAGCAGACACAAAATATCGAACAAATGCAAAGCTGCCACAGCTTGGCACATTTAGCGACATCACGTATTTTGAAAGCAGGTCCGGCACGTTTTTCCTCCAATTATCATTACCACGATCATGAACGACGATGCCGTTGGTACTGCTCTTGAAGATGATGATGGTTTGTATGTTCAAGCGTTGCTCTCCACCTCGTTCGTGAAGGTGATCTAGGTCTTGAGGACCATTCACGAGCCTTCCATATTCGTGGTGAAGAGGTGGAGATGGTGGTGGGTCTCGAGGAAGAAACGTGCCGAAAGAATCGTGGTTGCCTTGACCGTGTGCTACGGATTCGTCGGAGCTTCCAAGTTCAAGCCCAGCTGCTCGCTCGCTCATCCTCAATTTTTGACGCAGATTTCCAAATGAAAGGCGACGAAGAGAAAAAAAGCACCCAAAACGAGTTCTGCCACGGACAAAGGAGAGTTCGTGGATATTCCGGACTTGAAGGTTTCGTCTTGGATAAATACAGTTACGTCATCTCATTGACACAATGCAACCAACGAACTGACCTGACTGAGAAACCGTTGCCGACCAATTATTTCGTGTTCGGGGAGAGAAAACATAATAATGGTATATTTCGCATTTCTTCACCTTTGAATTTATGGATCTGAGAAGTTTCCCAACTTGCCCTGCCAAACGGAGCTATATACAACGACGAGCAATAAAAATTCAATCTCTGACCTCGGAATTCCATTCGGCGGTATCATCGAACTCGAACTCAACTCATACTGCACGGGTTTCGTTGGGAGGCTCTCACAGACAATTATCGTGGCGTGTGAGTATTGGAAAGTTCAATGAATGTAAATGGCGCACCAACGACAACATTTTTTTTTTTTGAAACATTAATTATTGATCCTTGGTCAGCACTAACAATGCCGATAGTTCTCTAATAAGACTTCAGAGGTCGCGCGTCGTCCATACCACTCCAAAAAGCGGGGAAATGGCATTACTTTAACGGCTGTTTAGCCTATTTATTGGTGCATGTTTGGACAAAATTTCATGTCGGAGAGTCGTTAACACTTTGCCAAACATGAAAACCCAAGCATTTCTGACACTTTGTACCTTAGGAAACAAGAACAGTCGAAAATCCAATCACCATCTTGACGACTTGACACACTGACTAACTTCTTTAAAGTCAAATGATAACTTTTCACAATATTCGAACCTCTCCAAATTTTTCATGAAGTATATAACTCTCCTGAGTAATTATATGGCCTTTTGAACAATAGAGATTAGAACGATAATGTGAGTACGTATTCTAAGACACTTCAACTCATGCCAAGTCCTTAAGAAAAGAGGTCTACTTGAATGGGACAGAACTACAGCTTGTCTACAAGCCAATGGTTTCCCCGGTTGTCGTGACAAGAAGTACAACAGAGGTCCTTATGGCCAATGAACAAGTGATACTGATAACACACACACACATCCACACACAGGAGGCCACCACCACCGCAACAACTACCACTGCTAATAATATCAAAAGTGTTTGTCTAACAAGTCACGAGATTGGTCGAGTACAAGCACAAAACCAACCGACCCACGCAAAGCCCGGGTTTTCATGGGCGATTTCGCCAAACACAACACGATTTCTACCCAAACGAACTAACTGGTTGTTCCACTTCCAATCATAATCCTTTCCTTATCTTGCAAATCAATGACGGAACAGGATACGACCATTGATTGGGCAGGGTGACCATTTTTCATAGCAAGCAATTTTACCAAAGAGTGAAATATGGCTATGTCGTGTCGAACATACGTGTAATTGAAAATACGTTTCGTTTTGATTGGAAACCAGAGTCATTCGTTCCCTTTTGTTTTTCGTCTTTCGTCGAAACATGTCTGAAATAGATCTTCCATTTAAAAATTAAATGATCCTCTACTATCTCATGATGGTTGGGAAGTTGGAATCGAGTCCAGGCAAGTTCATTGTATCGCTTGAACTGACCATCACAGTTATTTGGGATGGGTCAAATTTGACATTTTATGATGTTCGTTTCCATCAGACGGGAACTGATTACTCATGACGAGCAGTGAGTGAATGCCCGATACCAACAGGCCCAACCATATCACTAACAAAGAACACACCAAACCAACCCCTCGTCACTGACTAAAATGTTGCTTGCAACCGGTTAAGGCCTGAAACAAAAGTGAGGGAAGAAGAAAAAAAAAGACTTTTCAGAGTTTTGAACAACCAAGATTAAGCACTCTCCCATTGTTCCCAAACTTCTGCTCCGCTCTTTAAAGCTCTTGCCATTGAATTTTTTACGGCCACTGTTCACCGAGATTTTTTTTCCGCTCCCTGGGCAACGCCCTAAATGTTACAAGCTGACATGGTTTGCTGGTTTGCTTGACTGGACTGGATTGGTTAGTTTGTTGACTGGCATTTTGGTGAGAATTTGGTCGCCAACACATGAGCCATTACCTACGCTTCACGTTTGGTTTGAAATCGTCAGCGTACGTTTTTTTTCCGAACCAGACGACTGTCGCCCTCAATAATTTCCATATTTCCCTACAATGAGATGGGCATCAGGTAATTGGGTATAATTCTAATGGACCTCTAGACAGACGCAGCTAAAGGTGAGAGGGAGTATGTATGTGAGCTGGGTCCTGTTGGGTTATTCCTTCAATTCCATTTCCCAAGTTGGGACGACTGTTTAGTGTACGGTGTCGCTTGGAAGCCGGCTTGCTTGGGTGTGGGGTAATTTACGTTTCTCGATGTTGAGGTGTAACAGAGAATGTGTCTTTGGCCTGATTTGCCGAGCTGACTGACTATCATCCGAGTGCCTAGTAGAGCATGGAAAAAGACAGTGAGGAGGCCTCCACCCTTATTTATGCATGTTGGACTTGGTCGGGTTGCCTTCAGGCTGAGGATCCGAGCTGTCTTGTATCCCTCTTGTTGGTGAAGAAGAATTATCACAAGGCAAATTAGGCCAAGATTAACGCTCGTTTTGCTGTTTGTCGCAAGTGTTTATTTCAAGGCTTGTGTGTTCATGTATAGACGGGCTTTGTAACCTAAAGGGTTACTTACCTTGTTTAACCAGCCTCGAATTGATATTTGTGTATGTTGACAATGAATAAACTTAATCGTGAATTTAACGCTTACAAAAAAGTCTTAGCATATCGGAGGTTACGGTACCAGAATCAGCCTTTAGTCACCCTGCGTTTACGACAGCCCCCAAAGGGAGCCGGTTGGAGCCGGTTTTGTGTTGAAGTCGTGAATTAAACAATTAATCGGTTTGAATTTAAACATATATTCCATTATTCAAGGGGAATACTCCATTATGGGTGCTTGCCGATCATCTCTGTTTGATCTAGCACTACATCTAAATACTTGCAATGATCTGTATCCTAATGCCTGCCTAATGATTATTCTTTCGCCAATTCTTCGTAACTAATTTAAAAAAACTAAAAAAAAGTACTTACTGTCAGCCAAACAATTGAGTTGTAATTCGTTTGTATCATGCAGAATAGGATTCATATGAAATTACTAATTAAATAACACTAAGATTCAAAACCCCAAAGACCGACGTGAACACTCACATGAACTTTTAAATATCCTATGTTTAGTCCCCATTTCCATGATTTGTTCCCATTACTGCCCAGATATTCTGGTCACCTTAAGTTTCCCATCCGAAAAGGTCAAGATGCGCATGAGAATTGACCATTTTTCGATCTCCTTGAAGATGTGCACTTGAATCAGAGGATGGTTTTTGACTTGGGTAATTCGTTGTATCGCTCTGTGTGTGTATGAATCACTTTCTTGCCAGCACCTCTTTAGCCAAATCGAACAAAGAAAGTGCACTTAACAGAAAACCATTTGAAAAGGTGGATGGAGCATCAAGTAAGAGAGATGAAGACGAACAGGACCAGAAGAAGAAGAAGGAGGAGAAGTAGGAGGGAGGGATCTGAGTGGGGTACTACATACACAAGTACTTGTTCAGTGGAAGCAAGCAAGCAAGCAAGCAAGCAAGGGCTCACAACGTTCAGCGTTCGCGAGATAGGGGAGATGAAGAAAAAAGATCTTGATGACTTTTTGAACTCTTCTTCACGGGATCGCTTGCTCATCGCAGACCCTGAGATAACCCAAGAATTGGTTCGCATCGTAATTGGCAAGCTCGACCTGTAAGTTTCAGAAAATAAACTATTCAAAGTAATAGCACAATCAAGATAACGCCACGTCAAAGTCCAGGCTGAGAGTCTTCCACAAGGATCGTCCCTGCTACTTTGGTTAGGTTCAAGTCACATTTATCCCAAACGAATCCAATGCCACAGATCAGCGTGGAAACCTCTGGGTTTGATTGCTCTGGTTTTCTTGAAGAAAGAGCAAAAAACAGCCAGGTATCTTGTTAATTGCACCTTATTGAGAGCGGCTTATTCGCGAATATTTGCAAAACGACGAAGCTCGCGCGACAAAATGGAATAACAATAGGCATTATTACTTCTCCTCCTTCCCATTCCATTTTCTCTATGAAAATGTCAAGGTTTAGATTTGAGTCCGATTTTCATGTCCATGATTGGCGCTCGACAATGAATGATAAGAGGCGGATTTTATGGGCCTCGATCCCGAGCGTGAGAAAACTCATCCCGACAACTATGGTTGGTCGTCCTCGAGCATTCTTGTCACAGCAGGATTGGATTTGGAAGTAAGTTTCCCTCTCTTTCTTTGTGGTTGTGTGCCACGTTTCCTGCGGTTCCTTTTGGGGAGGGACAAGAAAACCTACTCTCAAGTTTGACAGATGTTGCATTAGAATTACTATTTTTTGTTGTCGTTCAAGCACCTTTCACGAGTCAGCTGTGCCTTGCTTGCCGTTCGTCAGTAAAGGCCACCACCCTCGTGTGTATTGTGGAAGGAAAATCTTATCGGAAGCATTTCGTGCCACATCGACCCCCTTGGCTAATGATGACTGTCACCCAAATATCCCGTCTAGTCCCATGTCTAGAATTTCAAGTTTCCCTGACTCATTAGGTGCACCTCGTGAGTGTGTGAGGGAAACACAGAACCTTCGAAGTACGTGGACGACTACTACACGGTGCGTCGTATTCCAATTGAATACTGATGACTTAAAAGCACGAAATATAACGTGATCAAGTTCAGTGCAATTCATTGCGTCAACACGCCGAGTCTTCACGCCATCTCTGCGTCAAAGTTTGCCCCCCAATCGACTACAGTACGTACTTGGTGGTGGAGGTTGTGGCACACTGATCTACTTACGGCAACGGACAACGAAATGGTTGTTGGTTGGTTGTATTGAATTAGAAGACATGACCGGACAGTCTTGCGTGAACCTCAGATCAGACGTGTTGGGAACACCCTGAGAATCTCGTCATTAAACGATCACGTGCTTAGAGTTTAGGAATCAGCATGCCTTCAGAAGTGTCGCTTTTGGAACAGAACAATTTCACGGTCAGACAACCTGGAGACAATACTCAAAACAATGGAGGGTTGGTTCGTTTTCGGTCAAGATCATTGAAAACGAAAGCAATCTAGGGCGAGTATAAAAAGAGTTTGAGATAGGCATTTTATATTTGCTTGTGCAAAAAGGCAATAAATCTTAAAGGCTATTGACATCGTTTGCCTTGCTACTCACTGTAGGTAGAAGGGAAAACAATTTTTGAAAGTCATTATTTTCGAAAAGAAAATGCTTATTCAGTCGGAATTGTCGTTTTGTTTTTGGGCCCTTTTAGTCTTGCTAAATAGCCCCTTGTTTATAATTTGTTTGATATGTAAAGATGTGTTAGTGCAAAGAAATCTTGATTCGTAAGTCAATGCAAAGGCAAATTTTGGGATCCAATCGAAACGGCCAAAGTTATTATATTTAATGCCAGTTCAAATTTTGAATCATTTTTCTTTTTGCAAGTAGCATCCTTTTACATATTGGAACAGGTAGGATATAAAACAAGAGGGTAAAAGATCTAGTCAAATGGTTAAATCTGAATAAGCTTGTTCTGAATATTCAGAAAACTAATCAAACCCTGTCAAGGCTTCCCATTAAACAAATCATTAGGTTTATGGGGCGACCTAGAGATCTCTTTTTTATATTTATAACCATCATATTTATATTTCTTATTGTATATTTCTTGAGTCCCTGAATAAACATCCTCATTATTAATTTCGGCACTCATTTCATTCAAACATATCCACCAATGAAACAATTATTGTTGTTGAGTGAAATCATTCAGAATATGAATGGCCAATTTTATTGATTTGCAGTCTTGAATCAAGGGCCACATCACCGGCCAAGAAAGACAATAAAAGTTAAAAGTCAGATCAATATGGTATGAAAGCTTTTCCATTCGCTTTTCTCAGGCTCTCCAAATGGAGTCCAAGGCGAAAAGAGGGTGTTGAGAGGGGATGGGTGCGTGTAAAGAGGGATCGACGAAAGTTGTGAAATCCCATTAAAATTCATCCCGATTGTAAATCATCTCATTCCTTTCGAATATTAGTCACGGGAGAGGGTCCACACCACGTCCGACCAAATCCCCGTCGAAAATGAAATTGCTCATGAAGTCACCGAGTCGAGCAGTGTAATCGACCAGAATTTGCCCCCACTGGTTGCAAATTTGCTCGGGAAAATTGAACGGGGGTCAGATCCAAATTTGGGATCCGCCTACTTTGGGAGAGCCCATCACACCGAGCAATGTGAATGAATGGAAATGGTTATTTTTTTGTTAAAAAATAATACGTCGCTAATAAAAAACCCGGCCATGTTTTCCCATCCCAGTTTGGGTGAATCTTGACTTTCTGTAGGGTTTGGTCGTTTTGGGATTACGAATTGCTCTCAAGTTTGGCAGGAGGGCTAATTCAAAGGGAATTTTAAAATCCAATCTGTCCCTTCTGGCCAAGATGGCCAAGTCGGCTCCCCTTCTCTCTCTCTCTCTTTCTCTCCATCTCCCTGTCGGTCCATGGAAATTGGCCTGACTATCCAATTTTCACCTCAAAAATCAAGGGAGCCAACCAAGTTATGTCTGCTCTCTTACGTTCTTACCTACGTACGTACGTAGGGATGGATGAGCAAGAGACTCGAAGCTCATCTTCTTGGTATTATAATTCCATCGCCTCCCTCCAAGATTTTTGACTTTGGTATGCAAATGAGGCCCAAATGCAAACAAGAAATTTTCTTCACAGCACCTCCAAGATTTCCTCAGCTCCTGGCTGGAGAGAGATCCCATCATCAGCTACAATCAGTGTTGCCAGCATGAGCTCTGGCCTATTAAGGGGTCATTTTCTCAAATCGGCTTCCCCTCACCCTTATTCATTCAAACCAATTTCGATTCACACTCGACCTCCATTTGCAAACTCAATACAACCTAAACCAATGGGTTTCGTGTTTGTAGAAGGATCCTCTGAGTGGCAATCCTGAATCAGTCACATTGGTTTTTGAACTGTGGTTGCCAAATTGCAAGTTGGAATGCGGAATGAGGCTATCGGGGGTCTGGCCCTCACCATAGTTGGTTGGTATTGGTCTCCCCTGGTTCAACTACTTCTCTACTACCAATACCACTAACACGGCTCGAACCACCTCGAATGCACGTGGTTTTCTGGCTGGTTCGAAAGAAAGAAGGAGGCAGCGAGCATGCAAGCAATCCTCGACTCAATGGGTGACATATGGCTTTTGATTCATGAGCAAACATGGAGCAAACATCGGGATGACACAGATCTTGACAACTGTGACCACATTTCCATTCCCGGACGCACACAACAACCAAGAAGCAGACAGATTTCTCAACTGATAGAGCTATCTATAAAAAAAATCACAAGAGTGACCTTTGAATCAATTTGGTTGAATTAGTCATCAAAACTGTCGTGATGACCATTTTTAACTTGACGGATAACAAGAAGCTATAATACCTAAAAGAAAATAGCTTGTTAAGGACCTGCTCCAGTTTCTTTTCCAGCTATTTTTTTTTTCTTTTACCATTAAAAGCAATCATATTTCGATTTGGACACCATAGATTGCAACATTGGTTGGGTCATTACTAGGGATGAGCAAAATATGTCTCATAGTTTAATGAAAATTCAAATCCATGTTAATAGCAAAGGTGAGGGCCTCCTTTTCATTCCTCAATACCATGATGGTATCTTGGTAGATGAATAGTTTGAGTAAAGTCCAAACCTAGACTACAAAAAATGTTAACAAGCGTTCCATTTTGGATCGTTTTCCGTACTCCAAAAACATATTTGAGGCCATTGCAAAACAACGCATTTCCCCGTTTTTATTCGCACACGTTACCCATGCCCAACCATTAGCGATGTCGCACCACGTGTTTCTAATGGAATTGTACGAGGAACATAACAGAACGGGCGGCTCAAAATAGCTCGAGGAGCCTAAACCTCAATTTTCTTTTGGTTTTTGGGTTGCATTCAGTAAGCAACCAGTCTCACTTCTCTGCCCGTTTTCGACTCATTTGCAATAATTGGACGGCCACGAACACTCATGAAAAAGAATAAGAAGAAAGTAGGAAGAAAAAAGGGCCAAGCATTTCCCTGAAGGTGAATCAAACATTCATGAAAATGACCACCTTCTTGGACAAGCACACACAATTGGACGCATTCGTCGTCTACATAATCGTATCACAAAAAAATATCATGTACACTCAAATTTGGAGGCTGGAGCGAGTTTTTGCCCCTGAAGCATTGGATGGATCCTTTCTAGGACGTTGGTCCATGCATGCGTGAGTATCTACATTGGTATGTGTATGTAAAGTCAAAGGTTTGAGGGAAGAAAAAGCCGAAAGAATTAAGTGAGATGGTGGACTGATTCATTTCAACGTTTCTGAAACAACTCGTTGTGCATTGACGGATCCTCAATGAATATCAACTGATCTTGGTTCAGATAGCTTAGCTCACCAGATAAGAACCATTACGCCATAGGGAAGGTGTACTACAATTATGTTTTTTTTTTTAAGTTGGATAAAAGAGCTTTAATCGAAACTTGGACTATGAAGGTTGGTTGGTTGAATTGTAGGTGATGGCCAGTTGGCTCCGGCTGCTTTGGGACTTATCGACAAACGCTGACTTTTTTGCCATGTTTCCTTTGAATTCGGATGATAATTTGCATGTTGGAATTGTTATTACTTGCCAGGTTTGCCGCTTGGCCAAGATATGCCTCACTGAGAAAATCTCTAAAATCCGTTTGTACTTACGGGAATAACTCATGCTGTCCTCCAAAAAATTGAAGAAACTGAGGCTCTGACTTTTGTTTTTGCATAACACCAGTTCATCATTGTAATTACCCGTTACTTACTTCAGATAATTGTTCCATGTCAGGCCTTAAGAAGGGTGGTCATTATAGACATATTCAGATACTATATTAGCATTTTAATACATGTTCATGTATGTCCAACCTCAAGTCAGACTGACATGAGGATTGCTAACCGTTGGCTATTCTCCGTATATAAACTATTCATTCTCATTTTTGCCAATCTTTTACTGGCGAATTAATGCATGAGGTGGGGGGGAAGGGTTTTTTAAGCAGTGGCATTGAATTGCATTGTGGACAAATCCGACCAGCAACATTCCAAATGAACCGGTCACGCAATCCCAAAGAGAGCTTCAAGCACTTCAAACGCAGATACATTCACTCATGTTATTCAAGGATGTTTGAAGCCTTCTTGTCTGAAAAATCCGATTGATCAGTCGCCAACTACACTCTTCAAATGAAATTGGATGGATTTATGACAGGCAGTAATTCACAATATTTGTTCAAACGCACACAAACTATAAACATACCACACTCTGAAACCACCTCAAGTGGAGGGTGGGTGTGACAAGGAGGTATAAATCAGTCAATTGGAAAAAGGATGAATTCATCTCCTTCACAAAAATTGAAACCACATCATATCATTTTTCCATTTTTCCCCTCTCCTCCTCCTCTTCATGGTCCTCGTGGTCCTGGCTCCAGTATCGCATGTTCTCTTTCTCCTTTTCCTGACATGCTATGGTAAAAAATTACCCAGAATTTCAACCAACTGCTCTTTTGCCTTACCAACACTCCCAAGTCACTCCTACATTGATCAGCGGCCAACAAGCACTTATCATTATTGTTCGTTGCTTCATATGAGTAAATACGTAGGTACCTACTAAATATACCGTACCTCCCGTTAGGCTAGTTAGACATTGGGCTCTTGAAATTGGGACAGAAATTTCGACCAAGCCTCTTTTGAAAACATGGCAACCGCTCATTGTTTTCTTTTGGGGGTAATCGGATGTCAGGGTGACGACTTTTGATACAATTTCGTATATTTGCGTCGTCTTCATTGTGCATATTGTAAGAGAACCACTTTGTTCCCAATTATCGGACAAGCGTTGTAAGTTGACGTTTTCAGGTGGATGGCACATTTTCCCTATAAATTGGCAAGGGCAAAAGAAATGATCAAATGGCAAGCATTAACTGACTGAAGGTAAGACTGGGCGGATTTTCGTGATTACCTTGGCTTGCATATCAAGGGAAGTACGCCGGAATGAATGAAAGATCAATAGAACATGCTCCCTTAGCAATGTTCCATTCGTGTTTGGGAAGTTCGCAAGTTGTCCATAACATCTTGTGAGTTGATTAGATATTCTGACGGTTTTCTATGGCAATGAAGTCTAATTACCATTCGTCAATGACATCCATCCAAGTTCCAGCACACGTACACACACAGACCGAGTAAAACATATGAGCAAGAGTGTGTGTACGTGTATATGTGTTCCAATATGGAGCACGGATCATAATCATATGCATATCTCCATCACATTAATGAAACCCCTTGGTTCCATCTTCAATGAAGCACCCGAGAAGGGGAAAATATACATTCCCTCCAAAGCCTGAAGTGGGACAGTTCATGATGATGGTCCAAAGGGCATCATACATGTATTACGTACAGCTTTTTTCGCTCATGGATGGATGGTTGGTTGGTTGGTTGGTGGGTTGGTTGACATGTCAGGTTTGGACCTCACGCGACATGTCACAACGGAGGAGGTGCATGGATGAGATGCATCGACAACCACGACGCCCAGGATCCCATTTGCTGGGACGTCTATCTCTAGTTAATCTAATGATTAATTACTTAACTGACAAACCACCCGGGTCATGCCTCCTCTCATAATTCTTTTTTGGACCAAGTGAAAGTCGCGAGATGAGTGAGCCGCTGGCAGCTAAGCGCTAACTGAAATCGATATTCCACTTCAAAGTGAGTGAGTGAACCGTTGCTCTTGTTTTCCTTCTCCGAAAATCCTATTCCCCGGGTTTGCCTCCATCTTGAAGCCTTTGCTCGCCCAAGTCCCCTTTTATCCCAGATTCTCCTTCGCTCTCGGTGTGTTTCGAGTTGTGTGCCCTGCCATTAATGGTCTATTATCGATGTCAGAGACACTAGACAGGAACCGAAAAACTCAATCAATATTTTGGACTGGCCTCATCAACCGGACACGCACGCAACCATCATCCATCTATCCATCCATCCAACCGCCGACCGACCAACCCACAACCCTGTCTCTCAATCTCATTCCAAAGCTGAGTACTCACTCCTCCACAAAGACGAACGACCAACGATTGAGATCAATTTTCAATAGTCCAAACCAAACTTAAACAACGATCCTTCCTTGGTTGCTTGCGTGTGTGCGGATGTGGGTGTGTATCTTGGAATAGTAGACGAAAGAAAGGCGTCGAGATAGAGAACAAGTTCAGAGAACTTTTGGGAAAGCCAGTCCGAAGGGGCCAATCCGAGCAATTTCCTGGATCTGTCAGAATGAGACATCAAGTGTCATGTCATTGGCTTTTATGATGGCCAAGCTAGCAAATATGGGATCGCTTCCAACAAAACTAGCACGTCACTCAGACTGCCAATTTGTCCCGGGGAAGCAAGTCCGTCGACCAAAACGCACAACACACGGATATTGAGATATCATACACCCACCATCTGGTACGACTATATCATTGCCAATTTTGAAGTGGGATGAATTACACTTACCTTGTTTTAATGTCTTTTGAAACCTTAGGGTTATTCTGAATCTGGTATGGTTGGATACAGAAAGTCTTGCAGAGTCAAGCAGCTGCAATTCCGAGTGAATGCGTTCCCAATTCTGACCTAGTGAAAGCTCGAGCCCTTCTTTCCGTCCTCATGAGACAAAATCCCTATTTGCCTAATCCTATTAAACAGAGTTAAGCACGTCTTTAGTCAGCTTACAAAAACGAGCCTCCCCCTCCTCAGGTACGTGTAGGCTACATGCATATACAAGGCACTTTTTTTATTAAGTATCGATACAGCACATACGTAAGTATTATTCCCCATACAGTCTCTCAAGATCAACTTTTTCTTCTTAAGGGAAAAGCTCTTAATTGGTTGAAACTACCTGAGTTCGATTCCCTTTTTCTTCCGATACCCACTGATTGAAATATCCTTGTAATCCAAAAGATAAATTCTTCCAGCAAAAGGCGATGAAAATAGAACATAGAGTGTTTGATCCTAATGAACAACCACCCTTCATTATCACTCAACAACCATAAAAGGGATCAGTTTGATCCATAGCTTTGAAGAAGGAATGCACTGAAAACACTCCCGAAGAAGGTCATCAGTGGTAGAATTTCTTCAGCTTGATTCTTTTGTCGTCGTCGTCGTCGGTGTCGCAGTTGTTGTTGTTGTTGTCTTTGGCGTTCCCAATGACTTTTGGTCCCATTCTTCAAGTTCCACTACGACCAAACAGGATCTTTCGACACAACAGGGAGTTGTTGGATCCAGTCAGTCAGTAAAGACGGAACCAAGGAACTTGCTTTGTGTACTGATTCCATTCCAGTCATTCACTGAAAGGGCTCCAACTTTGTACTTCCACTGATCGTATCAAGGCTCAATACTTGGATATTGTTGTTCCCCTCAATCATTAAGCAATAGGATTCGCAGCCAAACGTTAGGCTTGACTAATCAAAGGACTCGGAAAAAATCGAGGATCCCATTTTATTTCCAACAGTGTTACGAGTCCCTTGGATCCGTTGGGCCGTTGTTGATGATGGAATTAAGTCGAGTAGAAAATTGGAAAAAAGTCTGCTGGGACTCAATTTGGTCACCATGGGAATTAAGACCTGACTGGTGAACTACTGTAGAGCACACCCACAGTCTTTGTACTCGTTCGAAGGCCAAGCCAGGAATTGAGGAACGAACCAAACGAGAGCAGGAAGAACGAACGAACCCCTTGGCTTCATGACCTGCTCTACCTCCAAGGGTATTAAATGCCCTCTTACTCCACAATGCAATCACCATCGAGATCCAAAGGAACGACGAGGCAATTGCTTCACAGAAAACGGAGCTCATGCCAAAGAAGAATAGGCGAGAATGCAAATTTCTCCCCCCACCAACCAGATTATCCCTCATTTTTTCCCTCAGAAAGCACCTTTCACTTGTGTGTTTATGTAGTATGGAATAAAGTCGACCAAATCCCAACCTAGTTGTTAGTGGTGGTGGCAGTGCTCTCCGTTGTACATGTTGGCGTCTTCCCGAAAAAGGTACAGAAGAGGGAGAGAAAAAGAGAGAAAAAAGGGGGTCGGTCGTCTGGTTCACCTAACCAACAACCAACCATGGTTCCATTGTACGTACTAGACTAGGTACCTAGTAGTTCTTCGGCTTCTACGAACACGTCAGACTACAGCCAGCTCACTCAGGACGAACATAGTGGAGCTGATCTGCTCCATCCATATTCCTCTAATGACTCTGCAAACACTGTCACACATGATAGGATACCAACCCACCACCACCAAAACCAACCAACCTTTGTGGATGCAGGAGCTTCCAACGAAGCTCGAGAGAAAGAAAGAAAGAAAGACGAACGCGAATGAGAAGGTGGAGAACGAAGGGGGGAGACAAGCCAATGTTGGTTTGCCACACATCTCACATTGACCACAGACATAAGCCAAAATCCCGGGAAGGTTTTGGGACGGTGACATTTCCATTCGTTGAGGTAGGTGGACAAATGAGAACTGCATAACTTCACCCCTCACATCCAGATCTTGCCTTCAACTATGATTGAGGAGAGGGTCGAGGAAGGCTATCTAGGGCCTGAGATTGGATCTGTGACAGTCACCTTATTTTTAGTTGTCAGAAATGAGAAGAAATAATGAGTCGTGTGCCAACTCTCCAATCATATCTGATGGAACAGTCCCTACTTACGTAGCCACCAAGGTAGGCTGGTAGGTAGGTGAAAGAGTGGTTGTGGCCTTCGTTTGCCCTCACAAGATTGGATACGGGGGAAAAAGGCGAAACGAGCAAACCACTTACGCACATTGCCAACCAAGCAAGCAAGCCTTTTGGTGGGACTCGTTGTTTGTCCATAAGTACTGTTCATGTACACATCAACATTGAGCCACCCCACGATGATGAACTGGATAGTCCATAGAGCCCACCAGAGCAGCCTTGGAGTGTCATAATATTTCATCCTGCCATCACCCGACTTACTTTCTGGAGCACCCGAGTCAATCCGAACGTTACAGTTTATGGCCAAAGAAGAACCAGGCCCATGGAGAAGTGAGTACGGGCTATGCATTTCTCACCCATCCGAAACCAGTTGGTTGATGTGGTTGGTTCGTTCTTTGGCCAACCAATGGCCGGAATGGCACGCTGATAGATTTCTTCTCACCTTGTACGAATAAATGGGTCGGATCTTGCGCCACCCGGAGATTAGGCCAGATTTGAAGTGTCACCCTATTAAAGCCATCATAATCTTTGGGGTCCAAGTGAGTCTCTAGTTGATCGTGGCGTTGGATGTCGTTTCATTGGCCGAATCGAGTGGGTTTGATGATGGTTAGACGTCGACGACATGAACTACAGAGAGAGTCGAATGAACGACAATTCATCCCGGGATGATGATGACTGCAAAGTGTGAAGGAAACGGACCAAGGAGAACTAAATGAAGAAGACGACGACGTAGAAGTAGTGGTGGTAGTGGTGATGGTGGAAGTAGTCGACGAGGGGAGCCTTTGAGACTTCGTTAAATCAAGATAGTGACTGACTCATCTTGCATACAAGAACAGTAACTCACAGCATTCCACTTCGCCATCTACTTTTTTTCTCCTCTCCTCTCTTTCTCTTTCTTTCTCTTTTTGCATGAGGTTGCAACATTTTGGTCCATCCAAACAATTCAATGAAAGATAAATGAAAACCAGGGAAGCCAGAAGAACGAGTGGCCAACTCTTTTCCAGTGATTCCGGATGTATGTTTCAGAATGAACCCAAGCCAAGTTCGGGTTCAATAGCTTCTTCCATGCTTCCATTCTTAAAAGGATACCGAAGCGTATATGGCCTTCACTTTTTGGTTCAAGCACGTACTAATCAAACTGATTTAGTGGAATATGGATCAGTTTCCCCCAAAAATAGGGATATGGAGCAAAGGGCCATGTTTCAGAAATCTTGAAAGTGCGACAATTTTTGGATTTTCAGCGACCCTGAATTAATGATGTTAGCAGTCAACATGTTGTGAAAGGCTCTCCGAGCATTTACCTCCCTCTGATCCTAAGTTTCTTTGAAGGAGTTGCCAAAATCGCCTGTAAATCTGCAGCAATTCCTCCGTTTCCAACCATTGGAAGTAACGACTTGTTCATTTGATTCATAATCCCGTGCCTGCCTCGCAAGCAATTACAAAACGTCCATTTCATTCCACAACAATTCATTCCCGACCTCGAGGACCAACCAAATCTTCTGTGTAAGTACGTGTATATGTAGTAGTATGGATGGATGGCTGTTCTTGACCAACTTTCAAGGGCCAATTTGCAGTAAATCTGGTCTTTGAACAAAACGAAGAGGAGACGGAGAAGAAAAATCACTTACCATTTTCAATTGCTTTGTGGCTTCTTTCTCTCTCTGTCAAAATAATGCACTTGAAAAAATAATACTAGAACCCTTTCGGTCGAGGGCTCATTAGAAAATAAAAAAGCTTGATAATGACTGCGTCTTTCTTGTCTACATGTGTGCTTGCGTGTGTTTGGTCAAAGCGTTTAAATTGGTACGAACTTTTTACCAGTGCAAGAACGCAATGTAATGCTGTTGTTGGTCCAATGGCAGCAATTCCAAAAGTGATGAAGGCAGTCGAAAAGACGAGGCCAAGGAAATACTGTGCTTTGTTAGAGTTTGTTGGCCTATATGAATTGTGTTTTGGTGGACAAAACCCAAGTGGTCCAACTCGAAACTCTGGCATCATCACACTGAGAAGTTCATTCCGTTAACCCTTTCTTTTCCATGTTTGTGCTCAAAACCACATCTGTTGGCATGCTTTGAGAGCTCAAAATGAGGATCGCATCGGAGGAAATGGATGTCAAATGGGACTCGATCAAAGATGGTGTATTTTAGGGGGGTATATTTCTGGCAGTGCTTGCTCGCCTGTTTTCCACTTGTTGGTAGTGAGACTCCCTCTCACTCATTGACTGCAATGACTGATCAGTTTTACACATGCAAAAAAGCCAACGAAAGAAGCCAAAAGAATCACAGAATAATGGTGGAGAAGCCATCACACAAGGAAAGAAGGAAGGAAAAACGACGAAGACGGTGAGGCGAAGGTAG
>CM021321.1:6062505-6095596 GCA_010645155.1 Tigriopus japonicus
CCTCTCACTCATTGACTGCAATGACTGATCAGTTTTACACATGCAAAAAAGCCAACGAAAGAAGCCAATAGAATCACAGAATAATGGTGGAGAAGCCATCACACAAGGAAAGAAGGAAAGAAAAACGACGAAGACGATGAGGCGAAGGTGGATGGAAGAAAAAACTTTCAGCCGGATTTCGAACTGATCAAGGCATGTTTAGAATTGTAAGTGCAAACAACGTGGTTTCGGGGCCCTTTCAGATTTCAAGCCTAACTGTGAAAAGTGAAATAGAAGGAGGCCCATGATAGCATCTGTTGTTATCCGTGCGAATTGCTGTGACTTACGAGCTATTCCATTGGAATGATTCGTTTGATCCTTTCGCCTCTAATCTGAAACGGGCCGACTTTGAGAGGTTTGACAGGCAGAAAAATGACCTCCCAGCTCCAGACCAGTTCAAGAAGGAGAACCTCTCTCTTTCACTCACTTACGCAGTCCATCTTACTGCATACCTTATACAGATCAACTGTGGAGAAATGAAGACTCTCAAAGCTCTCTCGAACCCCTAGTATTACTCCACCATTCGACGATGGCGAGATCTCTTTTTTTTGAGAAATGGCTCGCATCCATGGATTTTAATCAATTCAAACTGATTCTTAATGGCGCACAGGGGATGGCAGCATGGAAAAGGAAAATCAGCTGACGCAAGGGTGGCGCCATTTTTGAATGAAAATCGCGTTAACTGACTTCAATCAGGCGCCTCTCTGTCTTGGTTCGCTTTTTATTTTGGCCATGCCTCCAAATAGGTAGGTATTGATGGCTCTGATGAGTTAATAATTTCTTGCTGACTTAATGAGATGGATGGGCGAGAATGCAGGGAGGAACGTTTTTTTAAAAGGTCTCTTTCAATTTTAAAGTGCTCTTGTTAAGTTAGCCAGTAGCGTGTTCCCCTTTCGTCTTGTTCTTTGTAGCATCCCCCAACCAGTTCAACAGTGTGGCTCAAGTGATTTAATCAAATTCCGTCCAGTCATCGCCTATAGTGCTAAATGAGGTTGAAATGGCTTTCCAAGCCATTCTTCGCTCCACTAATGAAACGGAGCCCCTTTCGAGTAGTTGGCTGCCAGAATTTGGACCTTTTTTGACAACGACGTCCGTTCAAGTGTTATTGATGTTTATTAGGATGAAGATCCGTCAAACTTCATCCCATTTGGAACCTCAGAGACGACCATAAATGAATGAAACCCATCAAAGGTAAAGCCTCATTTGAATCACTCACTTTAGAGTGCATCTTGTTGCCATCGTCATGGGTTGAATGAATATGGTTGAGTGACAGGATGATGATTCTTGAAATTAAAGCCAGCTTCCTTTCAAATACTGCTCTGCTGTCCAGGAGCCAAAGAGTAGAAAAGGAGCCATCCACTTGTACCAAAGCCAGACTTGGTCCACTGACTTCAGACACTTTATTCGTCATGCTCGATGCCTTGCCTTGAATAATAAACTCAATCCATTGAGCTGAAAGCCATTGATTCTAATTCCAAATCCAATGACGTACTTTAGCCCTACCCTAGTTCAGACCAAACTGGCCGTCCTTCAACAAAAATGGCATAGTTTCAGGGACACGGTGCAAAAATCCTTATTGGCTCCTACCAAGTTGTTTACTCCACTTGTGATTGTTCTTCTTCGAAAGCCGTGCATGATGAGGAGCCCAATTTTTAAGGTTGACAGAAGCTCGAGTCCAAAGAAATCTTTGCTATCGATCTGAACGTGTGCTCATTGAAGAAGAGTCCAATGCCGCCACAGACACACATCGAGTAAGAGTCAGAGAGAGAGAGTCGAATAGAATTCGAAGTGAATGAGTGGAAGGCGTGAAATACCAAAGATGCCAGGGCAGCAGGCTCATCACACGTTCCGGGGACTCATTGGGACCGCTCAGGTTCTCAACACATTCCAGAGCGACTAATGAAAAAATTCAGACAAGAATCGACACTAACATGTACGTACGTAGTACGTTCTAGTGAAGGAGAGTCCAAGAAAAAAAGGTAAATATTGTGTAGAAGGCATGCAACTCTGATGAAGTCGACATGTTTAAATGCCGTCGAAGACCCGGATTTTCTTGGATTGCGTGAAATGTCTTGCCAAGGGAGCGACCTCCACGAGGTCACAATGTGGCATGTTTGGCATCAAAATGGGAAGAAGACAAAAAATAAGCCGTGTATTCAAGATTTCCCTCCACATGAAAAGTCAACATCAAATACCACAATGTTAGGAACGCATCGATCGCATGTCCCACCACATCTTATAACAAGCATACACACACAAGCGTCTAATTAAATCAGAACCGCTGAAATCCATCGATGACCAAAGGCAAGGGAAAATATGGAGGAAAATTTCCCTTTTCCTTCACGCCACATAAGATGTTTGGAAATGGCGGTGCTCCATTTCATTTATCACCGAACAAATAGGGACGTTTTTTAAGGCTCTCATAAACGTCAAGAATTGAGAGTAATTGATTGTTAAGTTCTCTCCTGCCAAGTTCTCGCCAATGAAAATTTATAGCCTCGTAAAGCAAACGTATTTCTCCTTCTAGTCTCTCCCCAGAATTTCACACCACAAGGGACTCGTCCAATGAGATGTACAAAAATATTCATAGGGGAATGATTGGACAGAGACAATCTGGTTATGAATAAATTATGGAAAATAATAATGACGCTTTGAAGAATGATGGTGAAATCCTGGTGTGAAAGGGCCCCAGGGTTGCCTCTGCTAAGCGCCGTTCTTCAGGAGAGATCATCATATTTCATGGAAGTGTGTCAGTCAATCTTGTCCTCTGGGTGTCATTATTGTCTGCGAGCAACTCTGGTCCCTTGAAGGCCTCCATTGGCGACCCTGAATGACAATGAATTTGCGGATGACGAACATGCTTCTCATCATCGCGACGAAATGAGCATAAAAACAACCTCACACGGTGTTCCGAATGGCTTTTTAGGTTTGAATCAAAATACCCAAAGACACCATGGCACTTTTTGGACCCACAATTCAATGGGGAACAGCTTTACTTTTATTGTATTATATAAGATTAGGTCCAGGGAAAAAGTTATATATCTAAAAATCTAATAAATATATTATTTTTTAACAAACTATTTAATCCATATTTAGAGGCCATTTAGTTACCTAATGAATTCAAATTGAATAAAAAATCATTCAGCAGTAACTGAGTTATTTGACTTTGAATGGTCCATTTTTGACCCCAAAAAGCCGAAAAACGCTACAGTTATATGAAAAAACAAATTCCCAAAGATTTCATATAGTTTTTCAATATTGCAAAAATAAATTATTTTTTTTCAGTTTTGGAACTTATGTCAAAAAAGCTCAAAATATGAAAAAATATCACTTAAAATGCACTTAAATAAGATTTTTGGAAAGTTATTTTCATAACAATTTAGGGTACACTATGATGTGTGTTGTGCCAAAATTACAAATAAAAATGTCTAACAGAGTCATATCCAAAATTACGATTTCTAGAAGGACCATGTTCAAAATGGACTAAAATCGAAACTTGAAACATTAACCGATTTCTTCAAAACTTTAAATTATTACCCAACTTTGAGTGTCTTTGATACTGCAAAAGTTTTTTACTGGAAAATGTATTTTAAATACCTTTTAAGTGATATTTTTTGTTATTTTGAGCTATTTTGACATAAGTTCCGAAAGTCGAAAAAAATCATTTATTTTTGCAATATTGAAAAACTATGTGAAATCTTTGGGAATTTGTTTTTTCATATAACTGTAGCGTATTTCAGCTTTTTGGGGTCAAAAATGGACCATTCAAAGTCAAATAACTCAGTTACTGCTGAATGAATTTTTATTCAATTTGAATTCATTAGGTAACTAAATGGCCTCTAAATATGGATTAAATAGTTTGTTAAAAAATGATATATTTATTAGATTTTTAGGTATATAACTTTTTCCCTGGACCTAATATTGTATAATACAATAAAAGTAAAGTTGTTCCCCATTGAATTGTGGGTCCAAAAAGTGCCATGGTGTCTTTGGGTATTTTGATTCAAACCTAAAACGCCATTCGGAACACCGTGCTCAATTGATTCATAAGATAGATAGGAAGGAACAAGATGGTTTAGAATCATTTTCCACGCTTATAGACCTCTGCGAGCAATGGACACCAACGGGTTGAAGGGCGTGTTTTTGAAGATACTCTGAGGGATATTGGGTCCTACTCCCAAGTTGTCTGGTAATGACTTTATAAGATTTGAAACACTCTTACATCGAGGAGGCATCCACCTACAAAAAAGCTTCACAAGGCTTCTTATGTTCACCTACGGTAGTGATTGTCAGTAGAGGTGAAGGCTTCTTGGCTTGATCACAATATAACTATCCCAAGAAAGATGACATTAAGCTCTCTACATCTTTAGCACAAAAAGAATCATCATATATGTCTCGAAAAATTAATATTTTCCTCGTTCTAATCATAGCCTATTCATCTTCCTCCAAAACCTTACAAGCATCCCCAACCGGGACGTTCTCGCTGGATCAAAAATACCTCACTAACTTTTCTCTCGCACCCTGAAACAGATTGCATGATTAGATGCCTCTTGGGGCAACTTCTCTGTGGTGCTTCATCATGGATGGAGTAAGTAAGATCGGCTGGCTGTTTGGTTGGTTGGTTGGAACTTCGTTGACTGGATGTGAGACCAAGGTTGGTTTGGTAGTAGCACACTCATGATTGAATCAAGATTGATGACAACGGAGGCTCGAGGAAAAAACAATAATAATTCTGAAAGTGTTTGGGGGGAGTCATGCCTTGGAAAAGTGAAAATCAAATGAAGCTTCTTCGAAGGAGGATTCCTCATCGTCTTGTTTGTCTCGCTCTTTTTTATACTAGATTTAAAATTTTAGTCTGCGACACCACCTCAAATTGCGGTTTGATTCACCGCAAAACCAATTAAAATGTATATGCACTTTTAGTAGTTGCTATTGTTGTTGTTGGTTGTGTTGGTCGGAAGAAGTACCAAAGTCGGAATGGTGAGAGCAAGCAAGCACTTGAACTACCAGTTTTGGTGCCATTTCATTTTGTTCGTTCCAAGATTCGCCTTCCTATCAGTAGGTAGTCGACAACCTCGACGTCACCGCCCATTAGCGTGCATCATAAAAAAGCGATGCACACGGAATGCGATTTTAAATGGAAAATAAAATGTGAAGAAAAAACCCACATAAATGTGTATGGTAGGTACTTTGATGTCATAGCGGGGATATCACGTCTCGAGTGCCAAATGACAATAGCTCAATTACCATAACCAGGGTTCGTTGCTCTGCTCATCATTGGCGAGCACAATGGTTCCTTGGTTGACTTCTCGATAATCATCAAATATGACTCGTTTTGAGATTTACGAGTTAATTTCCACGTTCATCTCTATGACAAAGTGTGGATGCTTGACCAAAAACTGAATCAAACCAAACCAAAGGTCTGCTCAGAATCATAAATAACATATAAAGCCGACATTTCAAGTCAAATTATGAAACTTTGGAATCCAAGCGATCATATTTTGACTCGGGAAGCTCGGAAGTCATTTTAGCCCACTGATCTGTGTGCTCTCTTCATTTGAAAGTGAAGCCCTGACGACTTCCTCGATCGAGAGATTCAATGGGTCTCTCTCTCTCTCACTGTGTATGTATTTATAAACATGTAATGATCCTCGTTATTCGGAGGTACAGAAGGGTAAAGAAAAAGTAAATATGGACGTATCAGTTGACTGTGGCTGCCATTGTCTGCCTGCTAGAACGGAAACCATAATTTTCTGCGCTTCTCTCCCAAAAAAAGACATTTTGGCGGCCGTTTACACGTACCACACGTAGACCCCTTATTGAGTGATTACAGGGCTAAATCACTTGCAGCTAATTACTTGTGTATGATTAAAAGCAATCATCCCCCCATGTGAGTGAGTATGTCTCGGGTAGTTGCGGCTGCACTCTCCATTATAGAGTCTACATAAAAATAAACTGTAAGATAAAAAGATAATAATAATTTCATGCGTTTGAAAAATGTCGTCAGAGGACGAGTGCAAGAAAGTTCCTTTACAAAAGTTATAGCACAATGAATGACGATAGTGCGTTTGGCCCTTTGGAGACAAGGTTGTTCCGGATCCAGTGCTTCCACGGAGAAATAAATTGAAGAGAATTTAGCACACATAAAACTGTCTCGTGAATATGAATGATGAGCCTCATTAAAATCAAGTAAAAGGAAGCGGGTCTCCAGTGGTTTATGCTTCACTAACACACACCTCAAAAGCGCACATTCATCCTAAATCTGGTTGTCGCATCAGATTTGAATGACAGAAGAGTTCTCAAAAATATGGGATGAGCCACATTCCAATTTTTAGCACGCAGTTTTTTACCTTTATTTGCGAGTCGCGAAACCATCCAGGAGATGAGGAACAGCAACAGGTTCATACCTTGGTGAAACCATTTGCTGCTGGTGTTATTTGTTTTTGGTGAAAACCACAAAAATCTCTGAAATAGCTTCCAATGAGTCGGTTATGGTTTCTTTCAGTGTTGCCGCGTCACTCAACATCTTTCTGAAAACAAACAGTGTTTCCATGTTTGAAAGCCACACTGAAGACCAGAAATGGCAACCCTGCGGTGTAAACCAAACCCCTGTCTCGGTCCAAAATGGCATGGAAGCCGTCAAATCGACAATGTTATGAGTATGAATAACTTCCTAAAGACATTCTCATTTTCGTGGCTGAACAAGGTGAGTGTGTAGTGTAAGTACTGCACTTCACATACTTATGTACTTAAACTAGGTAGATAGGGAGTACTAGGTACCTACTGAAAACAAGAGGACGAGTAAGAATAGAGCTTGTCGGGTAATTATGGCCATTATTTAATCTTTAACTTAATTGCTGACACATACATTTGACAGTTTTACGATCACCAAGTTCAACAACATCGTCGTCCACGCCATTTCGGCTTGTTCCCCAAGCAAACACTGCATTTTAAATGTGAGAAAATCAATCTCCCCCGCTAAAAGAAGCGACTCGCTCACTGACTCATTGACTCACTGACTCACTGAGTGACTCGTCGACAACCAACAGACGGCATTTTGATGTCTTTTGCGGTGGTGCACAGTGCATGCACACGATTATCAATGTAGTCAAAGTAATCGTAGCATTGGTGTGTCCATACAAGGTGCATGCATTCGGATAACGACACAATTCAGATCCAATGTCCAGATTGTCTTGATCCATTGCGTTGGAATTCCACTGAAGACGAGATTGGACAAGCCAGACGATTTGAAAATATGCGCCTTCGTGCGCGTTTTCAAAACTTTCCAGAGCGGCCGCCGGATTGTTGTACTAGTACTACAGGAAACATTAAAACTGTCTAACATTAGTCCTGCTTTTTGTCAACGCATAAATCAACCAAGTATTTATGAACCTCTTGCTTGTTTGGCGTTTCTAGACTTGCTTTTATGGACATGTTTTCAATCCCCGCCCAAATAGAAGATACAGAACTTTCAGTGATTTAATTTGAGGTAACAAATCCAATGGTCAGAAAGAGATTGTCAAGCCATGAACAGTTAGGGCGATCATGAATTGAGACGACAATGCGACACTTTTGTCGTCTCGCTGGTTTCCGCCAAGTTTGACATGTGAATCAAACGGATTTTTTCCCGCCAACCGATCTCTCATTATTCCAATTTCATTCCATTTCAAACTCGGATATGTCATGTGAACGTATGAACATGACTTTTTTTCCCGTTCCATTTGCAGATTTCGAAACTGAATTCTCGGAAGTGTCACCAAAGTTTGGATTTCAAAAGCTGTTTCTTAAAATTATCCATATTAGTGCTCACAACTCATCGTACTCTTGGTTATCCCCATCCATCGGTGCATTCGAGCCCTTGAAGCGATAAATTACGGATAATTATACAATAAAATTCTAATGACGGGCTCGAATAACATGGGCGAAAAACCGTCCTTCCTCACCTTATTACCAAGTATATTGTACCGTCAAATATTCCAGCTGACAAACACGTCGTGTCTCTTTTGTATTAAGTGTACACACAAACATACTACAATATTGAATTAACTAACCCGAGAGTCTGAAAAATGAACGAATCTATGAGTTTCAAAGTAGTCACCATTCTTCTTCTTCTCACCATTATTTGTTCATCTCAAATTCGTGACTGACGCACTCATTCATTGACAGTAGTCCATGCAGGTCGTTGATGGGGATTTTTGGGTGGACTGCCTACCCAGCTAACCACCCATTACAAATGGGTACTAATCGGCAATGTTTTTTTTTCTAATTCAGTTTCAAGTTACGGAAGTCGTGGATTAAACAAACAGGGTCAAGTGAAACTCTGCCGACATATTATAAACACCTACAAAAGTAGATACAGGAAGCGGACTTGAAACACAATATCCACTGAGACGCCTTTTTTTCGTGATTGCACTTTTATTGAATATCATAAACCAACGAAGATCAGAGCGAAGAGTCCGACACTTTCCTGGTTTTTTGGAGACGTATTTCTCAGACCAATTCTCGCACTATTTCCTTTCGGAATTCGGAATCTTCCGAATCGGACATTTAATGTCTTGATTTCTATCCAACTATGCCATTTAACTCGTCACTTGAGTTTTTTCGGTTTCAACATTTGGCGCCAATGATTTCTTTGCTTTGTTTCTCATCCACAATTTCCCGGGAAAACGAAGATGAAGTTTATTCTATCATATATTATAATGTTTAAGATAACCAATTTATTCTTGAAAGTAAAAAAAGGAGTAGGAATATTTGTGTTGAGTTGGTATTGGGCAAAACCAAAATAACCAGACTTCAATCAGCGCCAACAAAGTCGCAACCTAATCACCACATTGTTGCCTTTCCGACAATTCCCTACAAACTCTCTCAGTGTTCAACTTTTTGGTGCTTTTGCCAATTACTCTTACCAACATGGTTGGTCATATTAATTTCTACTTGGCCTTGCGAAAATAATAAGCCGTACTCACTCGATTCCACGAAGCTGAAAGAAAAACTTTGCCCGGTCTGACTTTTCGATGGCTCAACATGAATCTCTCCCAACTTGAATTGAAGTTTAATTTCAAAACTTGGTCTTGGTCGTCGACTTACAGTATTCTTCTTGGTCTTGTTTCAGTCTCTTTTTCCTGCCCCTCCTGCTCATCATAATTTTCGTTCTTTTTCATTTCTGTGCACGTATTGGAGTGACTGGGTAGAAGTTGTGTACTACACTTGTCAGCTTGCACTCAATGCCCGGTTCACTCTTCAGGGTTCGTGTTTGCATGTTGAGTACTTTTTTCTCTCTCTCTCTCCAATTTTTTCATTCCCAACCCAGTTTCGAGCTTGGTTTTTCAGCCGAATCATAGGTTTGTCCCGCTTTCAAGGCTCTTGGCTAGACAATAATTTGGTCGGAGAAGACGAAGAACAACGACGGTGAAGAGTTCTCGAAGGTCCGTTTGGACCCTGAATGCATTTCTCAAAAGGGGAACACCCTCCAATGAAACGACTAAGTGGACATTCAACAACATTCCCAAACTGGGACATTGGCACACTATTGCCAAAAACTTACGAGACCTTGAGATTTGTAATCAATGGATCGGGGATTCCGTGAACGAGAGAGAGAGAGAGGGTTCTCTGGGATGATTCGGATGTTCCATTCAATTTCATGGCTTCCATGCTTGACAAGCTCATACTCACACAGAGGAGGAGGGTAATCATAATTATTGTTGACTCCTTGCGTTCATCCAGGCATATTTTGACTGCTTTGATGCCACCCAATGTTAGTAGACCTCTTAAATCAAGGATCAAGGATCAGACTATGTTTTGACAATTAAGTTTACTTTCACTCGTAGGTTTTACATGGATCATTTCTTGGATGGGATAGAAAGTAACTTTCTGGCACTGCAGTTTGATAAGAAGCTTTGATGGTCCTTCATGATAGAGGTTCGTTGGATCGTCTTCAAGCTTTTGCACACAATGAATTTGCAGGATGGAAGAGCGGTTTTTTTTTCAAATTTCAGCCCTCGCTTCTTTTTCGACCGCAACTTGGAAGCTCATTCATGTTTTATTTTTTTGCCAATGTGTGACATTATTTTTCTCATCCTCTAATGGCTAAATTGTTCTACCTTCAAAAGCTTTTCATCAAATTGAACTCAAAAGCCCCACCAATTCTTCATCGTAACTTTCAAGGTATTGCAGAGTCCAACTCTTTTGATAAACCGGACTATTGTAACTCTAATAGTGCCAATAATACGTGCGAAAGAGGCATTCATCTTGCTTCATCAAAATCCAAGAAGCCCAAAGACATCTTTTCGCAATGAAATGACGTCCAAAAGGCGAAACGATAACAGAGGAGGAAAAAATCCGCCAAGGGTGATCTGTCAAAAACATTCATAGTCAGTTCAAGGTAGAAACGGAATGAATAAAAAACCTCTATGTCTTTTTTTTCGTCGAAAAATCGAGTTAGCTTCATCATGAGGAACTAAAAATTCGTTCCACCAAAAACGTTGAGAAGACTTCGTCAAAAAAAAAAGTTGCCCAGACAAGCGAGAAGCTGCTAGCCAAATGGATGGATGGATGGATCTGTGAAAAGGGTTGAGGAAAAGAGCAAGCCAACATTCGAGTGGGGAGAAAAAGAGTCAAAGAGAGACGAGGAGGACTCTTTGATCCGCATTGTTACAGGAAAATTGAGCTTGTTGGTGTGTTATGGTACTTCAGACTTCAGAAGTCGTTTGTCGATGAGGATCATGAGAAATAGCCACTCTTTAGGCTGGAAAGGTGTGAAGATTGTTGGTGAAAGAACAAATAACTGTTTACCTTTTGGGACTATGGGTCTCGTTTTTTGCGATTTTTGACAAGTAGTTTCTGGGAGGATTGGTATTGGTGCAAAAAGATATCATAAATTGTCTTTGATATATGGTTGGTGGGTGACCTACTAAGGAATGAGCGCTGGAAAATTGAAAATTATCTGGAATATTAAACCGAGCTAAAGAGCGTGTGGATAATTAGATTGCTCAAGTTTGAACTCTTGGATCTTTAAAGTTAGATAATTTGAGACTGGACGAATGGCCACCAGAACGAGGGAGATAAATAAAATAGCAGTTAAATATACCTCTTGCATTCATAAAGATGTAGTAATATTTTTTTTTCAATGGGTAGGGATCACAACAATATAAAGGACTGAAATAAATCGATCGAATAAAGGTACAAAAATAGGGTGGTTTGTTGGTTGGTTCCTCAACAACGTGCAACTCGAATTGGCTAAATCCATCTTGAACGCCCCTCCCAATGAAAGAGCAAACTGGTTGGCGATTTCATCCACCATCTTAGAATGTAAGGTCAATTTGCTTAAATCTTGGCCAAAGGAATTCCAATTTATACCACTTTTTTAATACCATATCTGTTCGGTCAGATCCGACGGGATCGATAAAAACTCGCTTCAAATAAAAATGCCTTTGAAAATTCAAAATAAAAATGAGCACGGATCAAATATCAGTTGAACCGCAAGACTCGAATTAACATCTCTCGCTTAAATTCCATGCCGAACGAATTTTGAGTTCCATTAAGACCCATTCAAATGTATCGAGGTGACGAGCAAGATGGCATTGAACCACTTTTTACTGCTTCATTCCAAGCCTCAACGGTTCTTCCAGGGCTTTCTTTCACGTGGACCTTTTGTTTTTGCATGTTCCCCTTGCTCGTTTTTTTTCAAATCTCATCTCAAAGTCCCGAGGGTGGTGAGCACTACCTCAATGCACATTGTGTCGTTCTCCGAACACTCGTTGTCCAATGCAGAAACCCTCCTGACTCTCTGTCTCTCCTATGTATTTGCATATTGCAGTTCGAACTTCCAAAAAATTAATTAGCATTACGCAATTAGAAGGGACCCATATTGTCCCTCATCCTCACTCAGGAAATGCCGAAGGCGAGGATTCTCCGGGATCCAATGTTGCCGGATGATCAGGGGAGAAACCGGGTCCCCGATGAAATTGGCTAGTGAGCAAATAATGACAAGGAGTAATGGATATCGTCATAATAAGTAAGTAACCGTTCCATACCATCTGCGGAGTCTCAACTGACAATTGGTAAAAAAAAACTTGGATTAAAAAGGAGAGTATGATCTCGATATAGTGAATGGAGATATGAATGCGTAATGGCGCCGATTCATTCAGCTTGGCAATGACGATTGATCCTGGTTGAGAGGGAAAAGTGTTGGGAGCGATGGAAGCAATCAATGGACGGACAGCTACGCGAGATGCTGGAGATTGTTGTGAAGATGATAGTCGACATTTATCTCGTTCTCTCACCCTCCAACTCCTCCACCACCTTTTAAGCTCGTTCTTCGTTCGTCTTCTGGCGCTCATTCGTTCTTAGCCGACTTAAGAAGTGCAAGTTGATAGAGGTAGAAGAGGCAGTACTTGTATACCATATTACCCTGCCAGACGAAGAAGCAGAAGTAGTAATGGAAGTTGGAGTTGAACGAGATGAATCCATGCTCTTTGAGTCCACAGAGAAGATGGCCCAAGAAGAACGAACAAGTTTTGGATAGATGGTTGGCAAATCCCATTTTTTCATGAAACTCGGAGGTCGCAATTGAGCATACGATTTCAAGACGGGGGACTTGAAAATAAATTTGTTTTCCTTTTAATCATATTAGACATTTCAGTCTGTCTCTTTTTTGCATGGATACATTAATTGCACAGCCACCAAATTTTTGGAACGAAATTGCCAAAAAATGTAACTGTGTAACGGAATCGCATATTTTGTAACTTTTTTAGCACTTTTCTCATTGATTGTCTTAGAAACTGATCTTTTCTTATACTCTCGTCGACTGTATCTATCACTTCATAGCTAGGAATAATCTTCGTTTTTTTACAACTCTCATAAATCCTCTATGCTTCTTGTCTTTTTTTAATATTTTGACACACTTTTTCCAGATCAAGGGAACAATCAATTTTCCCACATTTTTCCATTTCTATCAAATTTGTTATTTGGAAAAACAGCTGCGGATTTTTTTAAACTAAATGCGTTGTAAAATGTGATTCACAAACTATCTGGTGGCCCTTTTGATTAACTAAAAATATTTTTTTAACAATTGTTATGAATTTTGTCCACCTGTTTTCTCATTTTGATTCTGAATTATAAACAAACTTTTTTCCAGAAAATGTTCAACGGAATAAGCATTTGACCTGATTATTTTTGAAATTTACTCCATTTTCGCAATTTTGGACTAAAACCACAGATTTTTGAATTTTTGTAATTATTTTGTAAAATGTAATTAATAATCATCTAGTTGCTCTAAAATAAGTTTTGAAATCTCACTCCCCGAAAGAATGGTGAAGACTGGTTTTGTCTATTCATAACCAGATAGGGTGACCAAATCATGTTCTAAATCAAAGCTAGCCCAAGAACCAATGATTCACTTTGTTCTGTGATTTCAAGATGCTGCCCCTCAATGTTGGTTGTTGTACTTGTTGGTGATGATGCTGTCGAAGGTGCTGTTGTTGTTGTTGTTGTTGCTGTGATACTCGTTGAGCTATGCCCTAGAACAGCTGAACTTTCAATGAATATAGAACTGCTGGCTGGCATGGAATTTTCACTCGTTGAAAAACATCCATTGTGACGTCACAGGACGACGACCAAAAGGCCAATTTGTGTATTTAACTCCAATGTACAGCTAGTAGAACTCCATTCATGGTGAGGTACTACACACCTTTGTCGTACCTACTTCCACTACACTCACTCACGCAACAAAACGCTCACAGCTAGCCAGCAAATATAGGCATATCCACGAGAATCGCATCTGCAAAAAAACACATTTGTAACAGCACACTTGATCTTTGCTCGAGAACACTTGATTTATCTCCATCTCCGCTATGATGTCGCTGATTTTTGCCCTCGACTCCGTTTCTTGTTTGCAGAGTTCAAATTTGGAAGGTAAAACTATGAAAAATTCGTTTCGTGGTTGGTTCGATCTTGTTGCGTTGTTCATCTCAAACGGCCATATTATACTTGTCTCATTTTTCTCTACTTCGCCCGCACATTGGGTTGACTCTAAGCCCATTCCCATGTGATATATATTCGCATTACCCCTTCTCTCTTTCCTCACCAAGTCTCTGTGTGTCTCAAACTCTCTCTCTCTCTCACTCACTCACACCCAAACTCTACTTTTATACTAGGAGTCTCGTTCTTTTCTCGCTCTGTGTGTTCTGTGTATCATCGGGGACTTAAATGAAGAAGAAGCCAAATCCGAGTCTGGACGACGGGATGCTCAATGCTCATCTCAGAGCAGTACAGCCACGAAAGGCTTTTGGAACTGCTCTCAAGTGTTGCTTTGAAAGGAAAGTAATGTCAAAATCTGACTCGAGTCTTTGGAGGGCGATGTCTTTTTTGGCTTGTCAAACCCCAGAAGGTGTTCCGAACTCTGGGTGGGGTCAATTTTCAACGTCAAGAACAATGCTGATTTCCCGCTACTTGAGCAATCATTGGGAGTCCGCCGGAATGCTTGGTACATGCGTTGATATTGCGAGGAGGATGATGATAGACCTCTGGAATCGAATTCTAGCCAATCCTTCTCCAATTTAGGTGGTCAGTATGGCCAGGTAATTTAATGTTGGCACATTCCATTACAACTTTACAAGAGAGAATCCACATCTGGCGGAAGATTAAACTTGCATCTCGCTTTTCGAGTCTCAACCCTATTACGGTATCTCTCTCGGGATATTATAATAGGTTCGGGAGTCCGTTTCAACACTCGAAGATATATCTTTTTAAAAATGTTCAGAAAAAAGAACCTCGCTTCTGCCACTAAAATGGTTACAAACGAACCAGCTCGAGTGGAGATGTGGCTGAATTCGGCGTAACCTGATCCTCTTCAATGTGGAGCACTTCAAAATGAATGATTTATCTCTGTCTACCAAGCAGTGGGGTCTGGGGACGCTATGCGTTTTACAAAGGGTGCTAGATGGTGGTTGGAGGATAAAAAAAGAACTGGTTGAGGGTTCTTTTGCTCTCCTTTCAAGATTATTCCAATTTATCCTCTCCTTATCCAAGATGAGGAAATAATGGCCAAGGAATGTTGGCTCCCTTTTTTTGGACTGAAGGCGAGGTCCAATTGTGTCCAGCTTATCACCAACACACTGATGTAATTAATAATTAAACGAAAATACCTGGAAATGGAATTGTGCCAACAAACTCAATGAGAGGAATGATAAATGAGCTAGATAGCCAGTGATTCCGCTCTCCAAGCTGCATTATTACGACAAAAAGGCTTATTCGACGACGACATTTGGGTGAAAAAGTCCGGGGTTCCATCGCGAAGTACAATTCAATGGATGGAACCACCGGAATTTGGCTCAATGGAGTACTGCAATACTAGAGCCAGACATTGGCCCAGAACAGGCCTCTCTTTTGTTATGAAGGCTCTTAAGATGGAATGGTAATTGTTTTAAGCGTTTGACTGCAGTAATAAAACGGTCAATAATGGAATTCGACCCTCATTTGAACCTCTTGAAAGGCTAGTCTTATTTCTAAGTCTAAGTAATGGTATCTTTCAAGGTGTCAAACCTGGTTCAGAGCTTTCATCGAGGGGAGTGAACCGATGAAGAGTGGGAAATGATAGGGGTTGGCTTACCAAGAAATTGATTCAAATGACTATATCGAGGAGTTCTCACTCATTCACTTCCCGCGTATTGAAAATGAAGCCAACTGTAGGAATTCCCATGATTGGCCCAACTTCTCCAGTTGGTCAATATTTTAGTTACCTACCTTGACCCCTCGAGTAAAACAAAAACACATCGGGGCTATTGATTAGCTATCACCTAGATGATCAAGCCTCAAAGTGGCCGTCGGAATTATGCTTCAGATCAAGTCATATGTTGCATTGTGTTATGTTCTTCGATACGACTCACTCACTTGCTGCCGTCTTTGCAGTGAACGAACGGCTCTATCGTTCTTTGATGATGACTTAAAGGCCAGGAGCTATTTCTCTAGATTGAAAACTACTATACAGTAGATGGCCCTCAACTTGAGGGCTTTTTCGACTTCTTCATCGTCGCTTTGGCTGCCGTCGTCGTCATTCTTCTTCTGCTTCCAACTGTCATCCTGGAGACAATAACATATCAATATTGAATCATAATCGACAGAGACATCGTCAGATGAATACAAATGAATTTTGAGGTTTTCATCGCCGCGGCCCGACACAACTGGATACAAGTACGTAGACTCGAAGCCGGGCTCCTGGAACTGAACAATCAACAGCGAAAAAAAGTCACGGGCAGGTTCGTTTCTGTATCGGTTTCAACTCTACTTTGGAGTACTGCTTGTTAAGAGTGGCCAGCAGATCTTTTGTAGAGGAGATTCGTAATCGATTGTCATGTTCGAGAATGTTTGAAGCCTTGTTCGACAATCAATTGAATTCAGATTTGGAAACATTGGCTCACAAATAGATGAGATGCACTTTTCGTCTACACTCTCCATTAGGAACGTTCGTTTCACTTGCTTGTTTATTGGGTCAGAGAAAAGGCGGGAACCAAACCCGGTTCTGTGTTTAAAGGAAAGGCGGGAAATTCAAAGTGACAATCGCGAGAGAGCGCATTGAGTAAGTAAATGAGGCGAAGAAGACCTGAAGGTTGCTTATTAAAGGTCTCTTCATAATTCATGACAAGCCCACACTAAGGCTTAATGAAGACAATTACTGTTCTCCCAAATTATTCCCCAGAGACAACTAATTAGTATTGATTGGTAAAAAGTTAAATGGCATGTCGAGCTCCTAAAAATAAACGGAGGAAAAGGGGAGAAACGAGCCTCAGGGAAGAAGAAAAGTTGGCCTGGCCTTTGCTCTGTTCGTTCTTAGGGCTTGATTGAATCTAATGTCATCCGCCTGCTCCCCACAATTACAAGCTTAATGCATTATGTCACGTTGTCCATCCAATAATTCTCCAATTTGGCTGTGAAATGCCAACTCGATAGTTATTTGGTCACTCCAACCCCTTCTCTGGCCGCGAATCCCTTCGTCACATGACCAATCAAATGCCATAACTTGACCACCAACTTCATATGTCAGTTCTTGTTTTGGAAAAATCTTGGCCTTTTTACGATATTTCTCTTCCAAAATAAGAACGAAACACACATGGAGGGTTGTCAAAAGATTACTATTGTTGTCTATCACGAAAAACAAGGAGAGGGCATAAAAAAGCCAATGAGGATCACCTGTTACATCTCATTGCAACATGTTCAGAATGAGTCTTCTGCCCTCACGAGAGACTTCACCATATTTCATGGAGATTTAAATCAACACAAGACAAGACGGAGGATTTTATCGGGAAAAAATTAATTCTGTGACACGCATCTGCCATATTCCACGAACACCTCTTATTAGCTACAAACTAACTCCCTCTGGCGACCAATCTCGTTTGTCCTCAAGAGTAAAGCTTGTTATCCTTATACAATATCCATGAACATTGCAGATGTAAAGGAACCCAAGATGTTCGGGTTGTGAAGGCGGCAAAGCTTGATAACTTGATTAAAGCCCTCATTTATTAGTTAAGACGAGTATGTGTGTGTGTTCCCGTTGTGTGATTGCGTGCTAGTCGGAGAAACCGCAGTAATTCACAACCTGAGACACAAGTCAGACCCCTCTATGCACAACTACACTTTTTGTTTGTAGGATATACTTGCTCTTTTTTTTGGTCATTGAACTGAGGGCAAAGGCGACTTGTCCCACCACAAGATCGGGTATCCAGACCAATTGGTTGTTGTTTTTGCTACCAAATTGGCAAATTGTTTGCCAATTGAAATATTTATATAGCATTCGTTTCAAGACCCGATAATGCGTGGTTCCTTTCAATTTGGGGTGAAGAATGGGCAATCCAAGTTTGAGAGCTGGATCCTTGAATTCGATTGTTCACTTTACACACACTGAGCTAATTGGCAGGGCCTTTTTTCTTGAACGAGATTAGTAACGCTTTTCATTCATCGCTTGACGAAGCTGTAACTATTTGTGTTTTCTTACATGAATTCGGATTTCGGGCCGAGAGTTTACACGAGTGTTGGTCCAAAATAAATGCACTCCCATTAAAATGGAGAAGAAAACTTTGAACAGAAAATATGGTTAATGGAGTGGGAAGGTTAATGGTGTGCACAGAAATCTCTCCATAACTTGACTCGAGGATTGTCAAAATATATTATGTGTACGCACATACATACGAACTTCCAATGTGTATGGATTCTTATTGTTCAAAGTATTCTTTTCATCAATCCTTTCTGTTAAATGACAAATCATGGATAGTCATGACTAATGGGAAGCATCCATCAAGTTCGCAGTCTACCGATGATTACACATGGAGTGATAAAAATGATGATTGTTCACAGGTGTCTTAATCAACTGTTTCGCCAAATGGCAGCACAATTAGATTGAGCAAAAACAATCATTTATTCTCAGTGCATTTTCATGCTCATTTGAATTTCCAATTGGCTCAAGGAGCTGCACCAACTCCGGCAACTCGGGAGGATGAAAATTGTTTCCCGTCCATCCATTCGTCGTTCTCCCTTCCCAATTCAAATCCAAAGCTAGACATCTTCGTGAAGAGAAGCGTCATTTGAAACTTAAGAAGTTGAATGGTGAGTCATCGTGTTAAGGAACAAATTGTTTTATCATGTGCCTAAGCCTTTGTCAAAGTTTAAATTGACGTAACCATGCAATTTTGTTGGTTGGTCAATTGACAAGAAGATGTATAGTCGCTTTTCTGGTTGTGGTTCTCTACAGACGCGGTGCAAAGAGAAACACCGAAACATGGAATGAAGCGTGGACTTCTGAATCAAAAGCATACTGTCAATGATCCTTTTCAGATGTGTTCGCTCACATAAAGAAATGAAAATAGATTGCTAACGTATTAGATAGGCTCTGTGAAGAATTCAAAGCCAAAAGGGTCAGCAATTAAATAATTTCAAGAAGTCTCTGGTTTGAACAGTCGGGTTTTTCTGGTGCTTTTTTCCAATCGCCTTCCTTCACAAACCGGAAATGGCTCGAATGAAAATTCAATCAGCATCCTCTGGCTGGGCAAGAACTCGCGTTCAAGTTTGTTTGCTCGGGAAGCTTCTTGAATATTGAATGATTTCGCGTTGTACTCTTTTTCAAAAATCACCTCCTCAACTATTTTGGGGCCATCTCTAGAAGATCGTGTCTCTCGAAATCCTGGCATTATGAGGGACCTTCAAAGTGACTGGATTCCAGTGATTCCTGCAATTAAGTATTCGGGCATGCATCTGGGTACTGTTGACTGTTGAATTTTCATTCATGAACGTGCACTTGAATTAGCCCTGGTTTTCAAGGAAACTGGGACTTATGTAATAATCATTGATGATCACTCGAGGCCGCTTTCGTAGAACCTTTGATCAAAATCAACTGAGATCACCTTGAATTTGGGTAAGCAACATACATACATTAAATGTTGCCCAATCCTCAGAGGTGTACAACGACTATTGGACTAAACATTCCCGGAAAGTGAATTCGAGCATTGGACAAAACCATTCAATAAACCAGTTCTTTCTACTGGAAGGGGGAGACAAACTCCCCTTCGTAATTCAGCTCATTCAAATAAAGGAAGGAGGACAAATATCAATTCTACAACTTGACAGCTTCTTAAAGCAAACATAAGGCCATAATGTATCTAGGCTTTCTATGGCCCCGATTTGCATCAATGTCCGAGTGCCTAGCCTAGTTCCATCATTTAGGCCTACACCTCTTCGAATTTATTTGGCCTCTCATATACACTAAATGTAGCCCAATAAAATGCAAAACTTGCTTCTTGGAAGAATGTGTTGTGATTCCTCCCCAAATGCCCCAAACAAGCCTGAATGGATGGTTGCTGGTTTTAATCGGACAATGATACCGAAAAAGGGGAACCAGATTTTCTCACCCTCAAATTCAGGTTTGGGATTGACGAGCTCACAACTGGCTGGTAATCAATCGTTGTTGGCTAGTTATTTCCTTGGGAGTGGGTTGTCCAAGTTGCTGTTGTTGGTTCTCCTACCATTCCAACTTTTGCTCCCACCATTATTTGATGTTGTGGACGTAGAACATAGAACAAGAAGAAGTCGAAGTAGTATCATATCTTATGCATAAGCATAATGTCATCTCACTGTCTTGATATGCCTGGGAACCAAAGTGATAGGAAAAAAAACAGCTCGATACCAATTGTCAGCCATACATCAGCACAAGCCAATCGTCGGGCAAGTGACGAGGTATGCATATTATGTGTATTGCAAAATTCCTGGCGAAAACTGCAGCCAAAAGTGTCGTTGACAAAGTGAATCAGTTCGCCCACTTGCCCTGCCTTCACAAGCAACTAAGGACACGTATAGAAGCAATAGTGGCAGTAATAAACAACACCTGCGGCCAGAATTCTCCTTTGGAGATAGGTTGTCCGTCCTTCGTTGGCCATGAACAGTTTCAATATATGGTGTATTAGTTGTTGTACGTAGTCGTATCCCGGGTCTGTTCGTCGTGTATGTTTCAAAAACCTCCGGTGAGTTGACTAGCTTGTCTGTCAACTACGAGAAGATAGGGTCTCCCAACAAAATTACACCTTCTCCCGAATAAGCAAATGTGTAAGGGAATGTTAGCGTGAAAACTGCCCTAATTCGTCAACCGACGTTCACGCCGGCAAATGCGAAAGAAATGCCTGGATCATATCGTGTTGTTAAGAAACCTTAGTATTCTAACCCATTTGGTCAAAGAGAAGATGTGAGTATATGATATATTAGGTTGCTTTGTCTCTTTTTGGATAATCTACATGGCTCAGAATGTTCAGCATAATGACAGATGTGAAAGAAATAACTTGTTTTTTTACATAAAAAGGCGAAACAAACCCTGTGGACAATGTTTCCTTTGAGTGATTTTGTACAATTGTATTAGTGACGAACATACTTTCACGCCTAAATGTCAGAGTCTTTCTTGGAGCTTCGTTGTTGCGGGCAGGAGGTTCAATTCTCAATATCAGAATAATTAGCACCTTCCTTGATGACTTCATTACGCCAAATAAGAGTATATGGAGATATTCAACGACATGTTGAGGCATACATTATCCGACGTTTCAAGGATACATTCGATTCGATGCACAGCCTGAAGCTCCTTCCTTCTTTCTGCCCCACAATCTCGTCCTGGGCTTACTTTTTGTCAATTCCGATTCACGGAAAAATCAAACTTCTCCCGAGCTAAACAAGGCTACTTGATTTAATGGGCCGTAAGCTCTTTTTGGCTCTTTCTTCGGAGCTTTTTTTCGTTTCAGGCAAGTTGTTACATTTCAAGTTCCTAGCCAGCCAATTGACGCTAGCCTCCTACATCCATCGATTAGACAACTTTATTCTCTCCAACAGACCAACAACACCAACCAAACAACAACCAACCATTTCAAGGAGGAGAGGGGGGCACAGAGAGTAGTCACTTGGGTTCTCCAAGTCGGTATGTATGATATACGTGCATACCGTTGTACACATCGGAGGTTGGTTCTACTACTTGTGCTCGGAGTCTACGTACGTACTAGTGCATACCACCACTCCTACTACGTACAAATGGTGTTGTGCCAACCAACCAAGTAGAGAGCCAACTTCCAAGGAGGCGATTGACTCATGGATGGAATGAGCTCAAACTAGGTGGCAAACTCGAAAATTTTAAAGGCAAGCCAAAAAATGGGCAAAAGTTAAATCAAGCTTTGGAGTTGGTTGGAGAGTTGCGTGGATTTTTTTTCTTTCAGTTGGTAAAGACCAAGTTTAACGTGCTGTATGTGCTCTCTTTCTGTTTGTACCAAAGCACTTGTCGAATTAAAGCCGCTGAGGAGAGTGGAGTTATTATGAGCCATTTATTTCTCTTTTACTCCAGGGAAAATACCCATGAACCCCTTTTTGTGCTTGTACGTACTCCGGGTTCCTTCTTTTTTCTTTCTTTATTCTGTCAATGGCTTTTTCTCTCAGAAGCATTATCACTTCCATAAAAAAGTTTCATGCCCAGTTTCGTTTTTCTTAGTCCTCCTAGTTCGTGGTCGTCTAGTGTTTTCGTCATATTATTTTGTGACTCGAGCGAGAGGATCCACCGGAGATTGGAATTGAAATGGAAAGAAGTGCCAAATTGTGGTTTCAACAACAACATCAAAAGCGGTAGCAGCAGCAGCAGCAATGTTTACCTTGTTGGCTAGAGTCTAAGGCAGACTGAAGTTGGTTTTGATTAATGAAGGTGCTTAATTGATAATGATAGTCGTTGTCTTCGGGATCGGTGCTCCGGCGTCATTTTTCACAGGTGACTGAGAAGCTCGTCGAAAAAAACACACTCAATTCCATTATCGATGATACCCCTCACCCCTCGTCAAGATCATCCAGGCTTAACATCTTATTCCTTCTCCCAAGTAAGCGAGCCAACTTATGGACAAACTCTCTCAATGGCTTGCTAACAGCACCACGTGGTTCTTCTTGAACCCTGCCAATGGTTATCCTCCGATGGATGGTCGTTAAATCAGTCTGGAAATGGACTCCATCATATTTCGTTTCTTCACAATCTTGAAAGCACTAAAACAAACTTCCTTGGGAGAAGTAATGGCCATCAAGGCATTTAGCACATTGGACATCCGAACGGACGTTCAAATCCTAGAGCGGAAGAGGCGTCTCGCAAGGTTTTTTGTTACGTTCACACCATCATAATCATCACTCTCTACGAAGTCGTCTACCATCCGTGGGGCTTGTAAAAATCGAGAAATTCGAGACTGTCTTGCCAAGGGCAGTGAGTCCCTCCAGAAAACAATTGGTTTGGTATCATTATCTAGGCTGGGACTTGAAATTAAACCTGCACCCTAAGCGTTTTGCGAGTGATGACTTGAGAGAATTTTTCGAGGAAATTTCGGCGCCCAAGGAAAGTTCGGAGAGAAAAGAAACTCAAATAGATTGACTGAGATAGATACGTAACAATTATTAGCAATCGAAGGCACTAGTTTGCAAAAAAGAGTTCACACACACGAATACACACAAACATTCCCAAGCTGTTGTTGTTTTTAAAAGCAACTTTTTTCTCTCAGACCTCTTACAATGTTTTTCTATCGAAGCGCAAGACAAGCAGTGCTCTACACACGCAGGGACTGGCGAAGTAGCAGAAAAGAATACGCAAATGAGGGCTTCAGGAGGATTCTCATGAATATTTTAGGTGAGAGGGATTACTGACAACCCGGATCGAAAGCATGAGGAAGACGAAGAAGAACACGGTCACAAGGAACAATCCCAGACCAATCCGACAATAGTACTATGTCTCACATAACTCAACTTTGGCTGCTCTATACACAACGATCGAGCTATAACTACAACGTGATGAAGTGGAAAAAGAAAAACGGAACACATCATTGATGAGCTAACTTTCAATTGATTTGTCTTTTCATTTATTTCTAATACACGGTCTTTACGTATTTCGTTCTCAGAATAATTTGAGCATTGTTCTCGTTCTTAATAGTGATGGTGTAGCATGATGTACACGTACATACGAACGTACGCAGTACTGATTCTGGGGGTGGAGGATTCGTTTTGTCAAACTTGTGATGATGACTGACTGGCAAAGTAACTCAAAAAGAGTTCAAGTCACGTCTCGTTGGGAAAAAAGGAAATAACTAAAAATGTGGTTGACCTTTTTTTGGCATGGCTGAGAAGGATGAGGAGTAGGTATGCTTGTCAATTCAACACAGTAGGAGCACACCAAGAGCTTCATCATCGTTGGTGGTTTTGCAGTCGTTTGGGGTGATTGCAACGGTCGTTCGACAATGATGCAATTTGGTATTGTCGTGTTGACGAGAAGACCAAGCGATGTTTGTTATCTACCTCCTTCTCGTAATCGGCGGGTTTCTCTCACGTGTGTCTGTTTTCACAAGTATTCACTACTGATATTGACCGGTGAACATCCCACCCAAGTTTTCGAAACCATGGTGGGAAGGAGGGGGAATTCCAGCCGCTGTTGAATGGGCCATAGCCCCATGATGACCGAGAACGTGAAGCATGTCACCTAATTGGTGCTGCTCATGAGGGTGAGGATTGAGGTGATGACCGAGTTCTAGACCAGTGGCTTGGCCATTTCCAGCCGTGGCCTGCCAATGCCACATCGAACTGGCGGCTGCTGAATGAGTGGGTGTCCGATAAAGGCCAGGGGAGCGGCTTGGGCTAAGGTTGCTATAGTGGTAGGAGTCACTTGATGGAACCACGGGCACTGGTGCCGTCACAGGTTGAGTCCACGCACTTTGAGGGGGCGTTGGGGTTCCACTGTTTTTCCCCACCGAAGCTCGTCCAGGTTGCACACCTGGAGAGCCATAAGCGGCCACAGGGGATGATGTTTGGTCATAAGAATAGACCGGAGTGGCCTGAGGTGGGGGTGGTCCCACTTGTTGCTGTTGCTGGTTGTTGGGTGGTGCACCTAAGGCTGCCGAGGCTGCGCTTGGGTTGGCTGACTGGCTCTGACTCATGTGACTGGAATAGATATCCTGCTGGTGACGCCCACCTCCACTTCCACCCGTTAGACTATAGTCCAGACCCGAATTCGGTGTATGGCGATAGTCATTGGTGGTAGTACCTCCACTACTTGCTGAAGCCACGATGGGATCTGAACTAGTCATGGTGGAACTGGCTGCTCCAGTTTTGGCTGTCGAATTCGTGCACACAATGTATTCAATGTCGTCAGTGTAGGGATTGAGGAAGGCAAAGGAGTTGGTTCGCAACCATATCCATTCGTTATTCTTTGCTCTGAAGCGGTACATAAAGTTCATGACTTGACCCTTCATTTTGACTACCTGATCAAAGGACTCCTTCATGTGGGTTTGGTCCTCGTTGTGGATGAATTCAAAACAAGATTTCCCCAAGAGCTCTCTTGGATTGTAGCCCATCAGGTGGATGACACGCTGATCAACAAAGGTGAATTTGCCCTCGACATTGTGACGGGACACGAATTCTAGGGCACTCTCAGCACCAGACAAGTCATGTGTATTTGGCATTGATGTGACCTGGAGACGGCCAATGGCAACAAGACAACATGAACTCCCATGCAGTTCCTCCTCTTGGGAGCGATCTAACTGGATTCCTTGTGGGGGCCAATTCTTGATATAGCCCGTGCAATGAACCACCGTGTAACTATCACCAGTTTCACTCATTCCCAAGACGTTTCGGTGCCGCACTCGGTTCATGTAGCCCATAGACTCGGGACTGACTTGCCCAAGACGCATGCGACAAATAAATCCCCGACGGGAACCCATGCACAAGCGCATGGAACTTTGGCTACCTTCCTTCTTGACTGTGCCAGTCTTGAGATCCAAGATGCGGCCATTATTTTGGCTGTCTGAGGTTGAAAGCTGCTCTCGGACCTTGTCCGAGTCCTCCGGATGGATGTGGTCGTAAATAGTGGTGCCAAACCACTCGGTTTGAGCGTGATGGAGCACTGGCGTCACCGAATCTGACACATATATCACTCTGCCAGTATCGCAAGAGACCACAAATAGGAACCCGTCGGCAGCTTCCAGGATGAGGTGTTTGAGTTCATTATCAGTCAGGAAGGAGGGTTTGTAGGAGGCATCATTTTGAGGAGGGGTACTGGAAAGGCCTCGGAGAGACTTGATATGTGCAACGGCCATGCGAAGAATGGTGAGTTTATCGGGTTTGCGGGCTAGAGCATTACAAGTGGGAACCATATCTGACAACTCAGTGATGTAGGCGGACATCTTGTTTCGACGCCGCCTCTCAATTTCACAATGATTTTCACGGGCGAATTTCTCCTTGTCCGCACTCATGCCACCCGTCTCTTCAGTGTCCATTCGTCCATATTTTAGCCTTTGGTCTTCGCCCACTCCTCCCACACCACCAACACCCACATTTGGGTCTTCAAGAGGTCGTTTGGCGTGCATCATTGCTGCATGATGGTGATGATTGGGCATTTGGGCATGCGGCCCGGCCATACCCATGGCCATGCCTGTTGCTTGAGTAGCTGCGGCAGCAGCTGCCATGTGATGGTGATGGTGGGTTCCAAGGGTGGATGCGGCCGTGGGACGACCGGTGGAAGCGGCTGCGGCTGCGGCGGCAGCAGCTGCGCTTCCAAAGACCGAGTCACTCCACACGCTCGCCACCGTGCTGAGTTGGATTCGAGACTGCAAGCACCATTCAGAGGAACAGGGATTTGATTTCAAATCACCCAAATCAAAGGTTTGACGGGAATGATACCGGTCTCTTGGCAAATGGAGACCTAGCTCCTTGTGATATCAACTAGGCAAGTTGGTTTCCTTTGGCTCATTTTTTTACAGGGCAATTAAACCCGCTTCCCTGGAGGAATTCACCCCAAAAGTTGTCACCTAATGCCGAACGGTGGGGAGTGAAGTTAATGTTTGAATTTTTCTGCTTTGCTTCCCTAACTCTCCTTTGGTCGTCCCTTTTTTTGTCTGGCTTGGTTTTTTTCCCTTTGCCCTTGTGGCAATGGATGGTGATAAAGCAGAGCGGTGGAGGAACGAAAAAGACGTCGTTGCAGTAGTTGAAGGTGCTTGTTTCACCCTGAAGAACGGTCAGAGATGTTTGAAGGATTTAGCTGCTTAAAAATTGCTCCAAAGGACGACGTCGAGGAAATGAGAGCACAAAGCCAAAGCTTTTTCTCTACCCCATGTGCATGTGAATTGATGTTAGTCCTACTACTTGGTAATAAAAGAAGCACTGAAGGGATGAATAGAGATGGTTTTCAAAAATCCGACTTTTGAAGTGAAGCACAGTAAAAATCAGTATTCCTTCATGCACTTTTCTGCGGATTTAATGTAAACAACGGCTCCCGGTTGTGTGCTAGTGGATGTTTTCACTATAACAATGTCTCACTGAATACTAGGGTATGCATGTATCCATTTGGGTTTTGGAAGATCTTGTGGTTGTGGTTGCTGTTGGTATTTTTTGTGGAAGAACCGTAGTTTGGATCACTGTAATGACAGCGGCTGACGGTTTGCCAGTCAAACAAGTCACAACACCTCAAGCCAAAACTGGAACAAAAGCCAGTTCCTTGTTGTTTGAAGAAGAGGGAGGAAAGAGGCTGAGGCTCTTGAACCAGAAGAGAGTGAGAGATGCTTGATGGACCCAAAGAGCCTCACTTGTTCAGGAGATCCTTGGAATGTGTCTATCGGTCTGACATTGGCAACAAGCAACCGCCGACTGTCGAATTGTTGGAAAACGCGGCACTCCAACGCTCACGAATAATTGCAAATAAAGTGGCTTAGTTCTTCTCTCTCTCCCTCTCTCTCACTCACTCTCCTCGAAAAGAAGTCTCATATCATGTCGCCGTCTCCCCATCCTTCTTCCCCACCACCAACGGCGGTCTCCATCAGTGGCCTGGTCCACTTCAAACTTGGGCGACCATGCACTCCTCCATCTTTTTCTTCCACCTCCGGTTGGGACCCTAAGCACCCACCACCAACACCACCACCACCGCCACCATCATCTATGTTCAGACACAAGCATACAACGAAACAAACGGCAAGGGAAAGAGACCTCAGTGAGTGTGTGTGTGTGAGCCTATTCCCTCGTTTAGCCTCTCCAACGCCACCTCACTCCTTCCATACGGGCAGACCACGGAGCACACTCTCCAGCCTCTTGCCGTGCTCCAGTAGAAGCCTGTGTATGTGGCCCCCGTTAAACACGCCAGTACCGCGTATGAGTAAGAGGCTATGGTAATGGGGCTCCCTACACCTTCCTTCTTCACTTCCATCGCCAACAGCTCTTCACCTCCATGGACACAGAGGTACCCAACGAGACGACTTCCCCCGGTACCATGCACCCTCGTGGATCGAACCAGTCCAGTTGGAAGACTCTAAGCTCTGGGACACTGGTCTCAGTCAGTTTCTCAAGTTGTCTCGTCAGGAAAAAGGAGAAGATGATGGCATGGAAGAGGAACAAGGAGACGAGAGGAGATGCTGGACATGAATCAAGTCAGTCAGAGGCTGGCCCGACCGTTACGGACAGTTTGGCAGTTGGCGTCGGCTCCTCCGTCACCAAGCGCTCATTTTGCCGGGAAAAATTGCTCGGTCTTTAAGCAAAAATATCCCACGACCACACCAAAAGCACCGCCGCTCCTTCCTTTCCCACTCTTGAGGGTCCCCTTGGTTTTGTCAATGCCGGACGGACAATGTTTTTGCGGACGGAGGAAGGAACCGGGATTGCCCCTCCGTCCTCCCCTTGCATGACAGCGACGACCGCCTACGGGATCCTTCCAACCATGCCAAAGTCAGGTCGTCGACATCGCCGCCCTTAGACACCCGGTTCGCCTTTTGGTTGAATGGTTTGGAGGTGGTTTGAGGGTCGGCCTGGGCTCTAGTTTGAATGGGCACCCCTTCGAGATGGTACTTCCAGAGTTCCACTACTACAACTAACATTGCATTAGGATTAAGAACGAAGAAGGAGGAAGAGAATGGAAGAATCGGAGATAAAAGAGAAAGGCTAAGACTCTGAAGCAAAGAAGAAAGACAGAAAGAAAGACGAGAAGTACTGGTTGCATTTGTTGGTTGATCTTGGCTTCTTCAAGAGGGAATGGAATGGAAGGGGTCTATGGATAGACCATCTTTGGGAGAGACTTAGGTGACCAAGAAGAGACAAAAGGTGATCGGTTTGGCCAGAGATCACTTGCATCTACATTGGTCGCAGTTTTAACTGAAACTCACTGAAATTTCCTATTACGCCCAAGAGTTTTTATTTTAATTTGAAATAACGAATCCGGAGAGCTTACCTTAGTCTTGTATGACTGAATCAAGTAGGATTAGGCTAACTCAGAAAAAAGTTCCATTCGTAAGATACTACTGTGATAGTGGAATTTCACGGAACCTCTCAAGCTTGTCATGAAATTTTTGATTTTGCCTTCCCATCCTCTCATTTAGAAGCTGCAGGGTCGGCGGTCCAAGCATAGATTTTGGCGTTTTTAGTTCATAACCTGTGTCTATTTCAGTTCTAATTGAGGCTCATAGACTTCATTATTTGGGCTATCCTTAAAATTGAGACGTCTTGGTATATCAAAGCAGTCCATTTCGACCCAAAATTCTGCCCTCCTCCCCTTGAAGGACAAATGCAAGGCACTGTGCCAACTCTGCCAACTATTTCATCAATGACATGATCTCTGATCTCATGCATGCCCAAGGGCTCCAACTGGGATATGCACAAAACAAATAATAATCCTTACTTCTTCGGGATTCTTAAACTGAAAATTTGAAAAAATGTATCAAAAAGTGATGATCTGGAGGAGTCTACATTTGGTCCGCCGACCCTGTAATACTAAGAGCGTCCAGATTACTGGCGAATAAATCAACTGACCTCAACCTGAAAATTGCTTTTTAGCCGATATATTTGGAGACGGATCCACAATTTTCGATTTTTATTCTGTTGGAACAGTCAATTGGTAGTATATCGAGCCTTGGTTCACGTCGAAACGACTACTTGTCAAGACTCAAGCCATAGTTGTAGTATTCCAAGTATCTATAAGTCTAAATCTATAAGCAAAGTATCTTTAAATTTTCCCAAAGCTAGAGGAATCTAATAGAACAGGGGTCGGCAAGCACTTTTGGGTCCACACCGACAAATTTGTTTACGTGTTTCAGGGGCCCACCAAACAGACGTTGGTAGGTTCAGGGGCCCACAAATTAACGATTAAAGAGCTTTTGGCCCACGAGTACAGTTCTATGGATGTCTCGCGGGCCCACTATTTTTTATTTCCTCATGGCTCTTGGGCCCACCAAAGACCAGCCTTGGCCCCCATGCGGGCTGCGGCCCACCGGTTGCCGATCCCTGTAATAGAAGTTGTCGGTTAATTGTTGAGGAAATTAGGAAGTGTGTCAAAAGAACACGAATGCAAAACGATTAGTGACAATTATTATCTTTATTACGTGTTTTATTCACATTGTATATTTTTACAAAGTCAATGTCACGTAATTCAAACAATTGGATGTATGCATGGGGTCCCATTCTGGGTTCAAGGGATGATTGAACAGGATTTATCATCCTGTACAAAAAGTTTCGTTACAAAAGATTCTGTTGCCGAAAAAGAAAGCAAGGTTTTACTGTTTCGTGATATGATCAGACCATATTTTCTAATACTTTTTTATATCATTTATCTCATTTTTTCTGTAGTTTCGTAATGCATAAAAAGAAGCAAATTTGTAGCCAAAAATTAACGAAAAAGAACAAAAATGCTCAAAAAGGGAAACTAGTTGAAATTTGTTTAAATTTGTTTTTTCACTCCCTAAAAATAAACGTGCACTCGCAGAATTCATCTCTCAACTTTATTTTTAAGTCATTACATTCAACATTTCATTCAAATAAAGAGCTGGTTCGTGTAAGAATAAGGAACTGGCACTGTTTGCAAAAAGTGCAGAGGCTAGTTTTTTAGACGCAAAAGATCAATCTCAAGATCGTACTTTAGTGCTCTAAGTCCGATTTTGAGATCGATCTTTGTGTCTAAAAAACTAGCCTCAGTTTTCTACGCAACACCGTCGACCTTTGAAACCATAGCATCTCACCTTAGATTTATTACAGAAACTCAAATGGAAAAGCGAATAATCCCAAAAAGAGTCGAAAAATAACCGCCCCCCATTAATTTTATCCCATGATGATATTGTCTTCACAAATAGGAAAACCATAAGTCCTCAAAGATTATCTTCTTAAGCTTCACAGAGGTAAAAAAGAGGTCTTCCATTGTGCGAATTAAAATTTTCAATTTGTCAAAAATGGCATGTTTTTCATTTCCTAAACAAACTTTTTCCAAGCGTGTTTTAATAAATGGGCATTATTTGTATGGTCTACATTGGCTATCTCTTCTTCATTGGAATTCGAAGAATTTGCACTGTATCTATTATTAAAGTACAATTTTCAAACCAATGTCCATATAAAACTTCGCATATTTCTTGCCAGATTTTCCTTGTCTTTCTTTACCTTTAATCTAACCTTAGGCCAAAATGTGAGGGTTTTGAGAAAAACGGCATAAAAAATATGAGTCAAGATATAAGTCAGGGAATCCAAAGGAATAACAAATTCAATGTTAGCATTGGAATCGCAAAGTTTTCAAGATTTGAATCTATTCAAACTTAACTTTAGAAATTCAACTGAATTTAGACTTGATGAAAAAATACTTCTTTAGAAAAATGGAAATTTCATCTCCAATAATCACAAAATCAAAGCAAAACTCATGACCGTAAAAACTTAACATCAAACAAATGCAAGAAGTAGGAAATATCGTCTTTTAACATTAAAAACTAAATCATTGTGAAATAGTTGCTTTAAAAACACCTTTAAGACTAATACCTACCTGAACGTTTTCCAATCACAAATATGTTTTAGCTAAATGCAACAAACTTCAGTTTTAGCAATATGAATATTTCAATACTGTTCAGTGCGTAATAAACCCAAGAATTGTGTAATTCTACGAAATATACATACAAGTTCATTATGAAAGTGTCTCGGTACTTGCAACATCCAAGAACGCAACCCAACAGGAACAACAAACTTGGCAAACCTCACTCATTTATTGCCATAGTAAGTTTTCAATAAGAACGTTCACTGACATATTGTTCAATTCCTCGCCAATTCAAATACATCATGTCCAACAAAGTGGTTTTTCTTTTGCTTGAGAGCTTTAGTTTTTCTATCAAGATAACAATTTGCGTCATGACAAACTTTTGAGTAGTCACCTTTGTCACAACAGCTGAATCAAGGTTCTTTAATTACAAGTGACCAAATTTAGCATGTTGAAGTCGTACTGCATAAGTTATATTTCCCAACAATCTAGTCCGATTTAGAAAAAAATCTTATTTTCTCTTAAAAATTGAACTGATTTTAAAATTTAAGCGTCTAAAATCAACAAACTTCTCATCAATTTACCTGTTTTTTTTCTTGAATACTTGAATCTTCGCCAGCTCAATCTTATAGTCACTCTGTGAAAAACGTCACTTCTTCATGTTTTCCCACCACAACAAAGAAGTCAAACGTCCCAGGCCCAAATTAAGATATTTTTTACTATTCAACATGGCTCTTGTGGCCAATTATAGCAGTTCTGAAGAGAGTGATATAGAAGAAGAGGAGGTCGTAACTCCTCCAGAACCTTCAAAATCCCAGGCGAATTCCTCACTTCCATCTAAATCCAATGACGACATTCACATTTCCGATGAAGAGGACGAATTTCAAAATCCAGGATCTGGAATTCTCGACGAAACTTCCGAAGATATCCCCGGATTAAGCTCTAAGGGCCTCTTTCAAAGCCTTTCGGCCAAAACAAAGACCGAGGAAAAGGTCGAAAAAGATTTTGTGGACATCGAAGAAGATTTATCTTCCATTCCACAGGCCAATGAATCCGAAAAATCTTCGGCGCCGTTGAAACCGATCAGAAAGAAAGGTCGAAAAGGCCCAGTTAGGATCATGGCTCCTTCTTTGAAAGATTTTTCGGCTCAAGATGAATCAGAGTCACTTTCCAGAGCTTCAAACAAATTCACGGGAGCTAAAACTAAAAGTACGCTTCTGTCCATCTTACCTCAACCTAAAAATGCCGTCTCTCAACCGGCGGCTAAAACGACAATACGGTCTTTAGTTCCGGATTCGGTCCGTAAACGGCCTCTGCCAACTCCGCAGAACCCCGCCAAGGTGGCCAAAATCCATCCATCTGAAGCTTCTGATTCGGAAGACGAGGAAGGTCCCACCTCATTTTTTACTTTAGAATCCGAAAAGATATCCGAGGAAGCCGCCGCAAATGCGGTCAAAGCCGCATTACCCCGCGTTCATGCCAATCCTGAAGCATTGGAACCCAAACCGAGTCCAAGTAGAAGTGATTCGGATCGGGTTTTGGTGCCAGAGCGAGAGATTTTGGCTCCGGATGTTGGTCCCTCGAGACCGGTGTATCCGGTCAATGCTTACCCGGATGCCGATGACCTCATGGCCAATACTGATGCGCTGGAGCGATTGGCCGGTAAACACGCACTCAAGCACGCGGAGGGCATTGATGTGGTTGATGTGAATGCCAAGGCATTGCAGGCAGATCCACGAGAATGGATGGTCAAGGCTTTGACGGAAGAGG
>CM021321.1:6095645-6114770 GCA_010645155.1 Tigriopus japonicus
TTTGGTACCAGAGCGAGAGATTTTGGCTCCGGATGTTGGTCCCTCGAGACCGGTGTATCCGGTCAATGCTTATCCGGATGCCGATGACCTCATGGCCAATACGGATGCGCTGGAGCGATTGGCCGGTAAACACGCACTTAAGCACGCGGAAGGCATTGATGTGGTTGATGTGAATGCCAAGGCATTGCAGGCAGATCCACGAGAATGGATGGTCAAGGCTTTGACGGAAGAGGATGCGGATAAACCGGGACCGAGGAATAATATCAAGGGACAGACCAAGCGCAAGCATCAAATCACGTATTTGGCGGCCCAGGCCAAGGAGAACGAGCATAAACTCAAGGCCCAATGGGCTAATAGTGCAGCCAATAAGCGGGCCGCTGGCGCAAAATACGGATTTTTCTAGACCACTCAATTTTATTACAAGTGGTCTCTTCGCAAAATATACTCCCAGGTGATTCAAATCTATGCCTAAGCCTTAGTTTTGTACTTGGTTATGGTGAAAGAGCGGGAAGAAGTATGATAAATTTAGCGAAACTTGAAAAGTGTGTTAGCGCCCATATTCTGAAGTAATCTCATGTAACGTAAGACAGGATAATTTGTTGAAAATTAAAAGTTTCTTCTCTTAAAAATTCTGAAAGTGTCAGATTTGAGCAACAAATAAGGTAGTTAGCTTTCATAAGTGGACAAGGTTAGTATTCATCTACTTGGTAAAATTCAATACTAAAAACTACAGTAAGATATGAGTATTCACGCCAAGACAAAACTAATTGTACGATATTTACCCTGATGAGCGGTCGTAAAAATATAGTAATTGAGGTTCAAACTTGTAAATGTTATTGAAGTGAAAAAAGAAATTGAAAAATATTCACTTGAATCACACCCAAATACACAAAAATATGAAAGTGAGAGCATTGTTGGCGAAACTATTCCCATTTTTAGAATTACGACGAAAAGAATTTGATAAAATGATCCAAATTTAGCAAAACTTAACACAGATTAAATATTGGCCTCTTCAATGTTATACAGTGCTCCACGCTTATAAGAATCACCTCGGGACAAAGGCAAGTGATTTTTAAATCCGTATGATTCTTTTAAGTAAAGGTGCCAAAATAAGCCTTAAAAAGCCTTTATTTTTTCTGAAAAAGTCCGATATTTTACTCTGCATGATATTCTGACCTAATGTGACATTCACTGCCTTTTCAAAATCGTTTAAAAGTTTGTGTTGAGCGAATCCTCGAGGAATAAGCCCTTTGCGAGTAACGTTTAATTTCAAAACAATGATGAACTTGTTTTTAAATTTAACCTTACCCAAGGAGGACAGTATTACGTAGATTGGGATCAAGAGGGGGGGGGGGGGCGTTACCGCGTTGGTATGAATTTTCCTGCGTGATAGCCTGGAGTTAATAAAAATGCAATATAGTTTGGATTAATGTCACTTTATTGACATAAATCATAAAACAAAAGTGCACAAGGATTAAATGAGCAATCATTTAATGCCCAATTGATGTCTATCAAAGTATTAAAACTGTGTTGTTTTATTGTATTAAGTCAAATATTTGAACTCCTGATCTACTGACTTGCTTTGTGATTGTAATTGAAAATGCTGATTCTTTTAAACGAGGTCTTTTTACTACATAACAGGGGTTTGGGAACAAGAATTCAAGAAGTGATTCTTATAAGCGTGTGATTCTTTTATCCGGAGATTCTTATAAGCGTGGAGCACTGTTTTTGGACCAGAGTTTACGCGTTACTGGGAATCCATACAAACGCAACCTAGCATATCTTTGCACTCGGGGTTAGAGCGCAGAAAAGACGAAGTTTTTAGGCTGGTTTCTCAATTATGGTTGACCTTTTTTCGATTTTTATATCCTTTCTTAATACTTTTTACGTAGTTTCATATTCGATGCCCTTCACCAGTTTACGATTTTGTAGAAAAACATCATATGAAAATATCTTCATATTTTACATTTTTTTCAAAGCCATTTTTCACAGATTCAGATTTTACAGGCCAGGAAAGCGTTTTATTTTGCTTACCCTGAACCTGCTGGTCATGTAGTCTCGGAAATTTCAATGAATATTAGAAAATCTGATTTGAAATCTAAGTTCGAGAAAGGCGTAAAAGAAAGATGAGTCAGTTTCCTTTGCTTTACAATTCAGCCAGAATTACAGTCTCTATAAAAAAGCTTTTGAATGTATCGAATGAAGTAATAGATGTTATTTGCTTTCAGTGGTGATGAAAATAACAAGAACTGGTTGCACCCCAAGTTTTTTACGTAGTTGGGATCCAACTGGAAAATAGGCTTCTCCAATACTTGAAAAGGGTAGTTTTCTATGCTACCCGAAATCATCAAATACCCCCAAAAAATGTATTATGCAGCCCTTCTACGAGATTTGTAAATCATTTTTTTTAAACAATTTCATGATTTTTTAAATACACTGTCGTATCTGGGGACAACAACTTTAGACATATAAACATATTCGTCTTTTTCGTCTATTCAGGCAATTCTATTTTATATAATTGGCCAAAAATAGGATTTTTCTTGGATTTAGGTTCATTAAGCGGTTGTTTTCAAATTTTTTAAAAAAAAGAAAAAAACTTATAAAAGTTCAACACCAAAACTTGGGACAAAGTAAAAGTTCGATCATCAGTTGTGTTTTTGCACAAACAAAATATTATTATTTACACGAAAAGATCCGAGAATTTGTAAAGTTGCCTGCCAAACACAGAAGGAAAAGGTCATTATTGTATTTATTTTTTTTAAATTAATATGTCCTACTTACAGTTTCTTGTTCATTTGGTACGTCTTGTGTGAAATTTCGCACATTGGAAGTAATTACTTGTGATATCAGATTTGGTATACTATGAAAAAGTGATCAAACCCCGAGATTTAAAATACGGTTTTCCAGACTATAGGTAGACTGGTCCTATAATTCGTTAATTTGCACCATTTTCGGATTTATGCCAAAAATCGAAATTAAGATTTAACTCTTCTGAGCACATGTTATTTCCCATATTTGGTTGTCAGACAAACTTGTTCAAAGCTATGGTTTAATTAGGCAAGGCATGTTAGGTGACCCCTGCACGTTTCAAAAAATGGACCTCAAAAGCGAGAAACTTGTCAAAATTCAATATTTTGTAAAGTAAAGATGTTGCTCATACTTATATTTCTGTTTGGTGAACATTTGTCCAGAAAAAATGATAAATTTCGATTTGAGACAACTTTGTAATTGAAAGATAAATCATTTTTGTCATGTTGCTCGCTCTTGACGCTTATTTTCCATGTATACAGGGGTCAACCAACATACCTTGCCTAATTAAATCATAGCTTCGAGCAAGTTAGTCAAAGAACAAAATTTGTAAAATAACATCCGCTCACAAGAGATAAATCTTCAATTCGATTTTTTTTTTCAAAATGCGAAAATGGTGCAATTTAGTGAATTACAGGGCCAGTCTATCTCTAGTCTGGATATCCCTCGTAGTGCTATTGTCGTCATAGCATTATTGTACGTTCAAATGCTTAACGTTTCACACAACCACATTTAAAGCAATAGTATATTCTTCATTTAACTTCACATGAGTATGGATGAAAGACCTTTTTGTTTTAACATTCGATCTTTGTCTTTTGTAGCATTTTGTCAGATTTCGCCACACTTATTTCGCCGGGAAAAAAGATCGGAAGACGTGTCTTTCCGATGAGCGTGAAAGCTAGAATAACGCAGATTTAAACCAAGTTGTAGTTGTTGCAACAATGTCTTTCTCATCTGCACAACTTGAAGTTGGAGTGGCAAATCTTGACTCCAATGTGTCTTATTTGTTTGTCTAGAATCTCTAGGCACTCAGTCTCTTGTATCTAAAATTTTGCTACATAAATTAAAGGGGCTCTTCCAAACTCTTGAATCTGGAACGCCTGTCTTGGAATAAACAGATGGCCAGAAGAGACCTGTTCTTGTGGCAACAAAACATAAAAGGAAATCATTTGTTTAATGGCACGTTTTCAATTTCTTCTCACTACTTCTTACTCTTCTACTCCATTCTACTTACTTACTTGTACTTACTCTGCAAACTCTTCAACATACATAGTGATCCTTGCCATGGTCTAATCCTTGGTCTTCAAAGCAACATTTTTCGAAAATCTGACCCTTGAAAACTCAGGAAATTTTTTGGCAAGTCTAGACTGCTAACGGCAGCAAGTCTGTAAATTGATACAGTAATCACTCCTATGAGGCGGTTTTTTTCCTTGTCAAAAAGGTCATACCTTTCGTCTACTTTGTGAGCGAGTTTTAGAAGATCAAATAAACCTTATAAAAGCTTACGTATAATCGCCCTTTTTAGTGGCGATTTTTTCCTATCCGCCTACATGAATCGATTTTGCATCATACTAGTCATTTTTCGTCTAATGTGGTCTTTTTAAGTCTAATTGGGGTATTTCATTCGTCTTTTTTTTCATTTTTTTATTGGTTGCGGATTGTCTAATACCGCTACAAGGAATGCGATTCCTTGTAATCAAGGATTTCTCCCGACAGCTTCAATCCGATCCCCAACAGGATTCGAACCTACGCCTTCTGGGGAAGCACTTACATTCGGCACTTTCAAGAACGCGCTAGTACGCGTGGCCACGCGTCTGGCTTATTTAGTTTGACAGTTTTATTCGTCGAAACTTCCTGTCCCTAATAATAACAAAGAGAGGCAGGAACCTGTTAATATCTTACAATAAATCGAGCTCAGTATTTTCTTATACATTTTGCAACAAATATCAAAATATAAAGCATTATTTCTAACCGGCAAAAAAAGAAGTTATCTTTTCCTTATGGCAATGGCTTTGGTCTGCACAACGAAGGAAAGAAAAAAACGGAGAAATAGATTCGATCGAAGTGTTGGACGGTTTTCCTCCCAAGTGGCAACTATTTGACGTTAATGGACTTTTTTCCAAAAAAGGATTTCAACCATGCCCTGATGTACCTACAGATGTACCTAGGTTATCATTAAATTTTAGCCATCGTGGCCAATATTAAAGTACGGTTGATAATTTTTGTCCATTGGAGGCTCTACCCCAAGATAATGATAAGATATGACTTAATGACAAAAGATGATTGGAAGGTCATCGTGGCATGCAACAAAATTTATTTATTCTCTCTTGAGCACTTTCCTGCGTGAAAGGAGAAACTCCAAGAACGGTGATTCTTCGCAGTGTTTGAAATTCTTGGATTGCTGAAAATTTGTTCTTGAATTGAAGATGCCATTCGAAAATGCAAATTAATCTCAACCTACTTTTTAAATTAGGAATGTGGCATTAATGGGCCTTGATTCTATTTGAATTTATGTAGGGATAAGATTAATGATGTTGTGAAACTCTACCATTTGTAATACAATATCAAGTTAAATACATAGTTTTCTCGTATCTTGATCATGTTCAGTCTCCTTTGTTAGTAATTTCGGTAAGATGGAGAAAGATAATGCACGGATAAATGAAACTTGAAGATATGTTCACAAAAATGTTTAAGATTGAAACTGCTGGATTTTGCAAGACGTTAAAAAAAATCTAGTCTTCATTTAAGGATCTTGACTAACAACTAACTACGACGAGAAAACGTTAGCAGTAATAGTAACGGCAGTTGTATTTCGTAGAAATGGAAACGTATCCAAAGAGAAAGGAAATGTAGTTCTTTGATCAAGGATTGATAATGGTATGCGTTTGTAGAGAGAGGGAGAAATGCCAAAAAGAAAACCGTGAATGTAAGAGTAACTTAAGAAACATGAAATATCATTGATAGTATCAGATTTGGGCTAAGTAAAAAGTAGAGGCTAATTAATACAGCTCGAAAAGTTCTTGTCGAAAAACTCATGATGGAATGTGTTGCATAGATTGGCAGGAGGTCACATGTACTAGTTTCATCGTTCATCATACCAAGAGGAGCTTCCTGAATAAATAGTAGGTCTAGGAGATAGAAACGGGAACAAATTCAGGGAAGAACAATGGAAACCAAGTCACAACAAAAAACTAGATGTCTGAAAATAGTGCTTGAGAGCAAAATGATGGTGCCAAGAATGACAAAAGGATAATCAAAATACTTGAAAACAGACAGAAGTAACAAAATACCCAGAAGTGAATTTGATATGACAAGAATCTTGATATCCTACTCAAACACTGATTGAAGTCGATCAGATGGATGTAGAAGAATTTCAAGATATCAGACTCGGTTTCGGCTGATTTGGGAGAGTGTACCAAAAGTGTCCAAGATGTTCCACGTGTGCGGCAGAACGTCCAGAATAATCTTGCTACGACTCTCAACAGGTGAGTTGCTCTAATAAAAAGTATATAGATGGTCTATTTATAAATATGATGTACGATTATGACTGAATTCCTAAGGCAGTTTATACAGTTATAGTGTGATGATCGAGCATGAATGTCTCGGGAATGGCCTCTTTGACTTGAAATGGTCTTATTTGAATGATATTGCAATGGGTAAGGGTGATCATAGCTTGGTCTAACGGGGAAACAGGGCATTTTGCCATAGTAATTTACAACGACAACAACGGGAAACATTATGATAACAGAATAAGTTGTAATGATAATAACAATATTCATAATGGTGATAATTGGTAATAACTGTTCTAAAATAGGGAACTGAGATTGAATACTAGTTGACAGCCCGTATGGGCATTACTTTTTGATTGTGGAATTATATATGTTTTCAACGCTGTCGTCGATCTCTTCCTTTAGCTCGGGGCACGTTCATCGTGGTCAAGACTTGGCCAGGCAATTGATATTGAAGTTATTAATTGTGTTGTTGTTGCTTTCTTGATTGGAACTAGAATTCAGGGAGGTAATTTGACTCAAAACAGACATGGCCATTAGTTGGACCTCCTCTGCTGATGACAGCTGATTGTGATGTTGATTTTGCGGTGTCTGGGGCGAGGCCGTCGCCGGGATAGGCGATAATGAAGCTATAGAAGAGGACGACGAAGACGACGACGAAGAGGAAGAAGACGACGAACATGACGAGGAAGGCGACGAGGACGGACATAGGTTTGGCACGATTTGATTTTGATGATCTAGAACGGGCGTGAATTGGCCCAAGTGTGGGGTCAACGTGATCGAGGCCACCGGGACTAGGTCCGAAGAGAGGGCTTGAGCCACAGGCTGATTGGAAGACTCCTTGGAGATCTGAATAGACGACGTCTTGACGGGCTTACCGTTGGCGTCCACGTGGCCCAAGCGCATCTTGAGGACCAAACACCGACGCTTCTCCAAATGCTTCTTCAGGGAGTTTTTGAACACGAAGGTTTTGTCGCAATGCTCACAACGGAACGTGTCCTTGGACGTGTGGCAGAGCATGTGACGGTCCAATTTGTCCTTGGTTTTGGACCGATGAGGGCATTTGGTGCAGGCGTACGGACGATTCGAGTGGCAGGCGATCTTGTGCAGCTTGAGCTCACTTTGACTCGAGAAGCCCTGGTTGCACACGGGACAACGTTCGGAAGCTCCCCGATGGATCTTCCGGTGAAGGAGGAGGTCGTACTTTGTGGCAAAATCCACCTGACACTCCTTGCAATTGAAGATTTCGCCCGTATTTGAACTATGGATCTGGCGTTGATGGGCTTGCAGTCCACTCTTGGTGAAGTAGGTTCGCTCACAAATGTCGCATTTGTAGTCCTTCTGACCCAAGTGGAGCTTATAATGGAGAGTCAGGTTGCGCTCGATCATGAATTCCTTGCCACAGGTCTCACACTTGAACTCCTTGATCCCAGTGTGGGTCTTGAGATGACGGTCCAGCTTTTGGGCCGAGCCAAAGGCTACGTCGCACTTGACGCACAGGTGATCACGTTGATGGATCTTCCTCCTGTGGGTGTTTCTTGACGCCGACGAATGGAAGGTCATGTCACAAAACTGGCATTCGTACACCGTGTCCGTGGATTTGGATTTTGATTGTTGGCTTGTTTTGTTGTTGTTATCTGAGTGATGGATCATTCGATGCTGATGTAGACTCCGAGAGGAATGGAAATTTTGCTTGCACGGGTCACACGAGAACTTTTTGATGGGGGATTGCGACCCAGGGGCAGATAACCGGGGCGAAGTGGCAGGTTTTTTGGAGGATAGCTTATCGACCGTGGGTCCAGGTATATTGTCATTTGTATTTGATGAGAGAACATTGTCCAATTGCCGGAGACGAAGGTTCAGATCCAAATCCCACGTGGGTACCATTTCCGGGGCCGAGCTATCCATGGCATCCTCAAAGTCATCTGGAAAAACAAAAACGGATGTCATAAGTCATTCTCGCATGTCACAGTGCAGCCAGTTGTTGTTAATCTGATCACAGATCATCATTGTTCTATTTTATTTTGTTTCCTAGAGTACAAGAAACCCTCGAGGCCATCGACTGTCTGACCCCATTTCTATTGTGAGCACGAACGATTGGGGCCCATGTGGTTTTCAAGTACTTGTTTGCTAAGGTAAATTTTGGTAAGACTTGAATGGCCATTGTTGGCGTCTTGTTGGTTTTGAAATGGACTCGCAAACATTCCATTCAAGTCATGGTTTTTCCTGCACTCGACTACAGAAATTGACGCGTGGGAGGTGTGAAATGCACAAGTGGAAGGAAATAGGTCAGACAGTCATTGCTCACGCACGCACGCACTTTTGAGCGGGCCCAACCCAAGATTTGACGACGTCTCCTCAGCTCAGCTGTCATATTTCTTGAGCTTGGATGGAATATCTCTCTCCCTCATTAGAATCGTTGGTATGCTCAGGGTGAGGTAGGTAGGTGTAGGCAAAGCAAAAACCTGTCGTCATTTTGAGGTTACCTTTTTTATTACACACTCTGAGAAGAAACCATAGCCAACGGTCAGGGAAAGTCGTAGAGATTCCAAGAAATCACTTCAAGTTTGACGAGAGGGGAGGAAAAACGGTATTGGGCATTGCAAATGAGGGAAATTCGACCGACACTTTTCCAGTTGCTGATCCGCTGGAAAATCTATTCCAACCTCAATTATGTTGAGTAATCGTCGTGAATCCAAGGTATCGAAACACGTTTGTAGCTCCAGGCAATCGGCCAATCCATTCCAGAACCATTTTAGAGTTACAGCTTCGCGTACTACGCTTGCAAGTACGAACCTTCAGTCAGTGATATGTTTTACTTTATGTGGGGTATACTTTGCATACGGGTACGAGAGTACGAACTAAGGACCATTTAGCATAGCAGACAATTCCTTAATTTGCGAGATCCGTCATTGTTTTTTACAGATTGGAAACCGTCTTGGGATTGGAAGACTTTCCCCTGTTGACAAATTCATTTCTAAACTGTGCCTAAAGCGGGCCAAATTTTGGGGTCAATCAAACCGCAGGAATGGTGTGATAATGAATCACACTGATAACGGCATTCTTTGTCAAGAGAATCCAGAGGTCCAATACAATTTAGAAAATGGTTCCACCTTCATTTGGAGGATCGTATTGAGACAGGTCTTTTCATTATTCGTCAGCAATTCAAGTGCGAAAAAGACACTTCCCATGAAGAAACCCTGACTCGGCGGGGCACAATCTGGTTTTCGTTTTCATTTTTGCTGCGTGTACAATTGACTTTTTGACAGGAATTAGGCTCGTTTACTTCATTGGCACTGGATTCGTACGACTCTTGAGATTGGCTTGTTTGCAGGAATGATATTGAATTATTCCTACGACAAGAGATAGAGACGGTTTTCTGCTCGGCAAACATTTGCTCTGACATGCTGGGATTAAGTGGGACAAATGAGATCCCTGTTTTGATTTATCGGTAGATTTCCTGCCATGAAGTTGTCATCGGCGATGTGATCACGAACTGTTTTCGAAACGAAGATTGTGTGGTTGGTCAGTTGTGGCTTGAATTTCCAACTTAATGATTCCGTCGCCAAAAGAGATCAAGACCAGACGAGGGAGGAACCAACGAAAGAACGAAAGAACGAACGAAGGGAGAGGGAGAAAGAGAAGGAAAAGGAATGAAGATGAAGGGAGGAAATCATCAAGAAGGAGGGTTGTGGCGGGGTACTGTGGACATAATTTGGTTTTATACACACAATCAGATGGCAATAATACTCCAAGCGATGCCTTGCTTCTCGCTACATACTCGAGATTTTTGATTCCAAAAGTACCGATCTGCTTCATGGTACGTCCAATGTAAGTCAGTGGATTTCTTAATCAACCACAGGGATACGATTCGTGATCTCTCACCGAGTAAACCACAACATTCTCGATGGTTGTGACTGACAACAAATGAAGAGAGTGTAAACTATCGAACCTGAATGAATCAATGGCATGGCCAATCGAGAGAAACAAGCCAAAACTCGCACGAACGACTTATACCATTATATTACCTCATGCTCCTCGGGAAAGACAGTTGACCTACAATGCACTTGGGCCAAAGTTCTGCTAAGCCATGAAACCAGTGTATTGGCACGCTGTGCATAGTAGTAGTAGTTGTGTGTGTATGTATCTTGTCCTTCCCTTCGTCCATTGCCTCTCGATCTCCCAACCAACTAACCGAGGGGCTAAAGACCATCATGGTAGCCATTCCTTTTTGGGGGTCTTTATCTCTCTTTAATCTCCAATCTCGTTTCGATACTCGATATTTGCGTGTCTCCAGCCCAACCAGCACCCATGCATGTCCAGTTGCTGCAGCCCCGTGGATCCCGGATTCGGCCGTAAGTGGTACGTCGATTGCGCAGAATGTACAAAATCAGAAGTTAACCATTAATCATTACTTTTTTCCGCCCTGTCGAATGACCGGAATCGCGTTTATAGGTTGTACTGGGTGTCCGACGTCGTAAAGTAGACGGAAAATGGTAACAAAATCACTTCCATGAGAGGGATATGTGTACAATAGCACCACGTCCAAGGGGGGTTGAGTTGCCCATGTGTGGATTTCCTTTTGTGGTGAAGAGTTGACCAATCGGGTGGTGGAGTCCACATTGGCGTGTGCTAATTTACGTGCCTCTCAAGCTCACTCTAATTGTTACCACAATGAAAACTCGGTGGTCCACGGCTCCCAATGTCCTTGGGAAGGTACGTTATGTTGAACACGGATCTCGTGTTGAACGATTAGTGATTTTTTTTTCGTTTCATTCAAGGTATCCGGAATAGTTGGAGTCTGATTTGCGAACCCACCAATCCAGTGAATGTGTGCCGACAGGGTGAAACGCTTTTCTTAACACTTGAGTAGAGCAAACAATTAATGCTAGGTAGTCTAGGCGGACCTCGCAATTTAGATTTTGAAATCGATTCTACTTGAATCGTACATAATCGTACAGTCCCAGCTTTCAATCGTTTCGGCAATAGGATTTATTGCCTTGAAATGTCAAACTGATCCGATTGACTTTAGAATTCGCCAAAGTTTCGTGTCGAGGATTCGGTTCGGTCGGTTTTTTTCTTCTTTTAAATGAGCTAGTCCGAGAAGAAAAAGCGGTTCAAGGAATCTGGCCAATAACGAGGATGTGATTTATAAACATTCCGGACAATGTGAAGTGAAGTGGGAATCATCAGGCTAACTGTGGGGAGTGTGCTCTCCACGTCATTGTGTGGATGGGGCGGCCGGCATCTTTACGATCATTTGTCATGGGGGCCAAATGAAGATTTTACCATAACGTGTCATCGATTGCTCCCCGTTACGAAGAGAAGTTGTCTTCTTAGGGATCGATCTGCCTGCAGCTGCTCATCTAGTATGGCCACTAGATCTATGATGGCACGAACCAGTCAACCGGTTAACTCCCTTTTCGCTCCAAAATTTCGACCCGCGCCGACTGTTATTTGGGTGCTTTAAAGTGCGATTGATGATCACTTCCAAATGGGTGAATTGCCAGAGTGACGAACACAAATAAGGGCATGAAATCTTTCTAGATGAATGTGCCCGAGTGAGTCAAGTTAGTCTTGCATTAGTCTACTACACCCATCTCTCAATCCATCCAACTAAGCAACCCACCCACCCACCTGCCCACCCAATGTAAAGAGGTTTCGATTCCCAAGTCACTTTCGGTCATTTGAAATGTTTGAATTGCAATTGGCACAATGTCGAGCTCGCTGCTTGCTATCGAGGGAGTAGGGCATTTTCATGTTTGGGTTTGTCCAATCCTGCAAATATTCCGTCCGTCAGTGGGTGTCCGAAACCAGCTCTTGGCCATTCCTTGCATTCGAGCCCCTCCATTGTCGTCGGATGGTTCTTTTTGAAACAGTCATCCGATCATCGACTTGTACAGTGAAGAAAGGAAAGAAGTCGTCGTGTTCGTTGTCGGCTTATTGAGTGCCAACCATCCAGCCAGTCAACCAACCAACCAAGCCACTAGCAGCAAGGAGCGAGATCGAAGAAACGAAATGATATACGCCACGGAAACTGTACGGGAAAAATCCCGGAATTTGTAAAACAATAGCAAATCTGACATAACAAATGATCCGATGCGACGTTTGTTGGCTTGACTTGGCCCAGAAAATAGAGATCCGTTTCTTAATCTTCTGAGTTGTCCTCAAGCTCTCGCAATACGTACCCACTACTTCTACTACTACTACTACTACTACTTCTTTGGCGAGGTCAACCAAGGTTTCCCAAAGCAAGTCCAAGATGGACGGGAAAACGAAATAGCCCAAGATTACACCTAAGGCTTACTTGCCAATGCTCGAGTCATGTAGAGATCAGGAGAAAGATGCTCAAAAACTTGGATCAGAGTGGCAATTAAACAAATAAAAGGGCCCTCGAACGGGCTAGGAAGGAGACAGTTAAGTTCTGAGAAACAAGTGATTTAATCTGCTGATTCTGCACTTTAGAAACTTTTCCTTCTTGAACGGCATCAGGTGTTTTATTATTAGAATGGCCAAAGAAAGAGGCACTAGAACGCACCACTTCCACCAAAACTGCAAGGCTGCAACAACTGCTGCTGGTTCCATTTTCTTTCTTTCGTTCTTTCTTTCGTTCTCCCTTTCCATCGGACAATGCACGGTTTAGGGCTATTAGAGGCATGATTAATATCAAATTTGCGGACTGACATCGAAGGATTGTCCGAGATTCAAATCTTTCGCCAAAGAACAGAAGGAGATGTCATCGTGCCTCCATCTCACACTCACTCACTCACTTACTCAACCTGGTGATTCAATTCCAAGCTTCAAGAAATGGACAAGGAACTTGTCAAGGTTTTCGACAAGTCAAGCTGACCAATGTTTGAGGACTTTCTGACTCTCCTCGTTATCACAATGTTGCTAGGATAGGATCTATTTTAAGGATTCTTTATCGTCGAGAGGCCCTTTTCTCAGTATGACTCGATTTCCTTTCAGAGTTGAATCTCGGCAAAGATTGCAGTGCGCTCGAAAATGAAACAATTGATGGCAGAAAAAGAATTAAGGAACTAACACAGTGGGTGGTAATGACAGGAAAATATGGTTATGACTGAGTCCCTTGGCGATTCATTCACAGGGAGTGTAAGCGAGAGAGAGAGAGAGAGAAAGAAAGAAAGAATCATAATCATAACAATAATAATAATTTGCAAGTCCACTTCGACTCTTGAGACCCAACGAGGAAGAAAGGGAGAGGACATTTGTACTCGTCTTTAAGTACTGCGTTTAATCTGCAGCCAAAGACGATTACGAGGTGTGTGATGGGCCTTCGAATGGATTGGAACTCATTTCAGGGTCAGACTTGTGGACGTTACGCTAGATTCACTATTTATTGGCTGATAAAAGAGACTCAGGAACCTGAAGTAAGTGATCTGGTCTTCAAGCGGGCTCTTTCCCCACCCAAAATGTGGGTACACCCAACATGATCGGCGACGACGAGGACAAGCATTCCCCGGATTTTTTCGAGCTTTTACCGATCATGCGGATAAAGAATTTCTCCCTCGGAGATGAAAAGGACTCCTTTAAAGGTAGGGCTCCATTTGTTTCTCCCATGTCATCTGTGTGCTTGAAAATTGGGTGAGTGCTTCTTGCTACATTCACGTAGGTTCGTTCGAAGGCAAAAGGTGCTAGCTAGCTAGCTAAGAGGCTACTCGGCTGCATACTGCTCTCAAGTCTGACAGGGTTGCCAAGCCATGTCTGGGCCAATTTTACGGCTCATCTGTTCGATCATCCCTGATCGATGAGATGTTCAAAACCAGTCACGTGAGATGCACATCGAGACCCTCCAATGAGCTGAGAGAGCGGGCGTCGATTTGGCATCACTGACGAAGGCTTTGGATTCGTTTGGACCTGATCTAGTTATGGCTATCAGAGCCCACCTCAACAATGACTACCTTTGCCGTATTTGGGGTTGGGTTTGCAAGGCATAAAATATATGATTTTCTCAGTTGCGGAGTGCTCGTTATCCGAGAAGCACATTTGAATTACCCACACGGCTTTGGCAGCCAGGGTGTGTTTGTGAATGAGTGAGAGAGAGAAGAAACAGCCTGCCATTCTAACCGACCCCAAACGTGGTGATTAGAACCCAGAAATGATCGCCTCACAACCCTTACATTTCAATTACGGGCCGTGCTTACTCCGCGAATGGCCATCTTAACTAATGCTTTTCTATCGGAGGCCCGTCTGACATTCTCAAGAGTCCAATGATATGCCGGTAAACAATATTTGGACAAGAAGATTGCGCACTCCTGGCTTGCATTGTCATACCGACCAGTCTGGACAAATGAATATCTCTGTTCTCCGGGGCGGCTTTTCATCCCAGGGATCGATCTCCTATGCAATCATTGGTTCGTTCGAGGCTGGGTGAAATTCACGCGTTCAATCACACATCATAGTCAATCTATAACATACGTGTAATATTTGGCGGATTTTCTCAGGCGAGTGGACTATGTTCTGTCATATTTTGTTCACCCGACTAATTCATTGGCACTCGAGGCAACAATTCTGAAATTACAGACTCCTACGAATAGCCCACAATTACTCGACTGCTCGGGAGAACGGCGACGACGAAGGCTTTGATGATGATGATGAGAGACGGTTCAGTGTCGCTTCTTTACGACGGGAAACAATGATGACGAAGACATGTACCCTGGCCATGCCCCTGCTGAAGTCCTACCTACCCAGATGAGGCTTCTAATGTTCATTAAAATCGTTTCTCCCTACCCATATCCCTGCCTGGACTGATATAACAATCAACTAGCGGCCAAATCGCAAAGAGCACAAGCTGACTTTGAGCTCTTGTCTCGAGGGCTTTCATCCATGCATACATGTGTGTACCTCCGTTTGCTCATTGCTTGCTCCTCCTCCTACATAGTTAACTACATGGCTATGTATGCACTGATGACTGGACTGGGATAAACGTACAAGTATTTCCATGTGGAAACAAGTACAGACACCAAATGTTTTGGGGGCATCACTCGATCTTAGTAGGTCAGTGAATGGGTCGGTGTCCGAAGAGTAGCAAACATTGTATGACTTTGTCCTCGAGGGTTTGGGCTATAAATCCCAATGGCCTCAAAAAGGGTTCTCCGTTTCTGCCAAGAACCAACATAAATTGATAGAAGCTTTTAATTTTCATACATAAAATTAGTGTAAATTACGCTTTTGAGAGACGAGAGAGAGAGAGAGATTAGATTTGGCACTAGTTTTTGGTGGGTTCCACGTCCATTTATGCGACAACTGACGGTGCCAAATAAAAAGAGCGCCCCTACTAACGACCGCGGGTTGCATCCGTTGAGTGTAGTAAGTATGTGCTTGCATTCCAATAGATCTTAGAACGAAATGTACCCCGTCTCTCTTTCTCTCTGTTTCGATCTTTGTGGCCATCATCAATAATCATCGTTCTTCAGCACCCGTCGATGCCTTTCCATTTTTAGTTGAGTGTGATGCGAACCGATCGCCTCGGTGCTTATTTTTTTTTTACCGACTGGTGCTGGATGTTCTTCTGGTTGTCATTTCTCCATTGTCTGTTGATCTTGAACTAGTTTCCCAATCAATTTGAAAGTAATGTTGCATCGCGAGAATGCCGAGTGAAGAAGCCGTTTTGAATGGATTGGAACGGAATGAACGAAATGCAAGCGTTGAAATCACCTCGCCGTCAGATGCATCCTCATCCTCAATTCCTTTCATGTACTATCAATGTGTAATTGTGGATAAAGCCAAAAAAATAAAAGGCAGGCGTCATTGCTCAAAGCATCATTATGTGCAAATGGAAGCCCACTGTCTGAATGGATGAAGGTAAAAGAAAACGAAGACGAAGAAGGTACCCTTTATGAAAGAGAAATTGAAGGATAACACCAATCTGATGGAGGTCTGTACGCACAAGAAGGCCCGCCGCCATCTTTGTTTAGCGCTCAATGAGACTCATTTCATTGCACTATAGATGGTGTGACTTTCACCCACCCAAAGACCAGAGACGCCAGGTGCTGCTGCCATTTGTCCATCCAATCGATAGCATTCGAAAACACTATACTGACGGATTTATGAATGAACGTAGACTGACTGACTTTAGTACCGTTCGAAGGTGGCTTACCTGGAGTGGGAGTGGAGGCCTCAGTTCGATTGTTGGTGTCCAAAGAATTGAGGTCCATGGGGGCTTCAGGATGAGACAGCTTCTTCCGCTTCTCTGGTGGAGACAACATGATTTGGGAGGACAATTTGTGGTGATGATGAGGAGGATGATTATTAGTATTAATATTGTTGCTGCTGTTGTTGTTGTTGTTGTTGTTATTATTATTGCTATTATTCGCTCGACCGCAATCAGGATCTTCCAACGTTGACCGAATTGGCACATCGGAGAGGAATTCCGCCAACGAGAATTGAAGGTCTGGAACGTGAGCTTCGGCCGGTTCCTTCTTCAATGTGAGCTCATTGGGGTTGATGGCGATAAGATTGGTGGTTTTATTTTGATTGGGTGGGTCTAATGGTACCAGAGGCTTCATGGTGAAGGAGATAGGTGCCAGACCAGGCACTGGCTTAGACAGAACACCACTTAGAATGGTGTTAATCGAGGTGGAGGTTGAAGAATTAGACACAGATTTGGGGTTCAAGAGACTGCCCGAGGTAGATTGACTATTGAGAAGGGAGGACAGGAGTGTGCTTGACTTGGTGGGTAGAGGCTCCTTGGAGAGCATGGAAGTGAGGACAGAAGTGGTTGAGGAAGTGCAGGAAGACGAGGAGGAAGCAGACGAAGACGAAGACGACGACGACGAAGAAGAAGAAGAAGATGATGATAATGATTGAGAGGGAGACGTTGACTCTTCCACTGCCATAGTGGGCGTTTGGCTAGACGGACCCACCAAAGTGGGTCTCAAAAAACTCAGATCGGGTGTCTGAGCAAATGAGACGGGTAACATGGTTGGAGGGGATTTCATAACTCCCAGGGCTGCTCCTGCCGTCGTAGATGGTGAAGATGATAACGATGACGGTGGTGTGATTAGATCCGGCAGAATGATTCCCGGACCTTTTAGCGGAGGCTCCACAGAAGGTGGTGCCGATTCTGAGTTGGGAGGCGAGCTGGCCGGGGTGATATCCGATGGCGGGGACAGGGAATCAATGCTTTCAATGCCACTGTCCAAATCCGCCTCCCTGGTCAGAGTGGACGTGGTCATAATGGGGGGAGTGGTCATCGGATAAGGGGGCGGGGGAAGGGATATCTTGGTTGGTCTCCATTCGTTTTGATTGGAATTGAATCCACTTAGAGTATTGTTCATCCCCAGTGAAGCCAAAGAAAACTTTGGAGGCGAAGAGGTGAGGCTCAATGGGTTTCCGTCTGATTTCTTTTCAGGGGTCGGAGAACAAGGCTTGAGGGCTCCCAATTGGGCCACCACATTCTCTAGATTGATCTTTGTTGTTCCGGAATCCAGATTTGGAGAGGCAAAGGTCAACTTTTTGCTCTCTGTTTCCGTCTCGGCTGCCTTTAATTTCTTCAATAGTAGCGAGGTGATGTTGTCGACGGTGAGGGAGGTGAGCACTCCCATGCCCGACGACGACGAAGACGACAACGTCGTGGATGCCATTGTCGTGAGAGAGGAGAGTGAACACGACGTTGCACTAGAGGGATTGGGTTTAATTTGACTGTTTTCCGGTTGACTCGGTTGATCTCTATTTAGAACTAGGGCGGTGTTGCTATTAGTATTGTTGGTGTTTGAGGATTGGCTGCTAGTGGGTTGTTGCAGATTCAAAATAAATGCCGGAGGAGCATTGGGATTGGTGTGATTCATGGGCTTTTTAGCGGCCATCCCTTGACCTTGAGAAGGCCTAACTGCCTCAATGGTGAGCGTGGATTTGCGTCCACCTCCAATGAGGGTTGATGTGAGTGGTGCCTTGACTGCCGTCTCGTGGCTACTCGTGGATTTGGCATTGGTTGGAATTACTTCGAGGGATGAGACCAAGTTGGGGAGAAATTGAAATTGTCGGAATGCTTGACCAGGTGACTGATTATTCAATCCAGAGGGAGCAGCCAAAGGCATTGAACTTATCGATGTTATCGATGATGAGGACGACGACGACGACAAAGTCGTAGACGAAGTGGACGAAGCCGGAGCAAAAGAGGGTGATTGACCAGGGTTTAAATCTCCTTTATCATCAATGACTGGGCGGCCATTTCCATCTTTGTGTATGAAACTGCCCCAGGGCCATTGAGCAGGACTAGTAGTCATCATCAAAGTGGGTAACTTGGCCAATGAGTAAACTTCGCCTATTTCTGGTGTGACGGCCCTCTTGTTCTCCTTTTGGTGGTGGGGGCCCAACGAAGACTCATCTACCTCCATAAGTGGAACGCTCAGAAACGAGGCCAAACGAGGCCTACTTACACTCGTTGTGGTCAGGTTAGCGGACGCCAATAACGACGCCGACATCGACCCTGTTTTCAAATTCACCTTCATCTTCTCGCCTTCACCAAGATGATGAACATTCACTTGTTGATGTTGCTGCTGCTGCGATTGTTGTTGTTTCTGGATGTCACAAACGACCGTCTGGTGGGAAAAAGAAGGCGAAGGAGAAGAGGTACTATTGGGTGCTTTGGGGCCCTGATCGTGCTTGGTGCCTTCATAACCATCTGGTAGGATGCCTTCGTCCCATATTGAAGAAGAAGAAAAGGGGCTGATGAATTTGGCCGAGAGATTGTTGGGGCCTTGAGACACGACATTTCCACTGCTATTTCTTCTTCGACGATGACGACTGCCGCTGCTGCTACCGCTTTTGTTGTTGTTGTTGTTAT
>CM021321.1:6114801-6128511 GCA_010645155.1 Tigriopus japonicus
CGCCTTTGTTGTTGTTGTTGTTGTTGTTATTATTATCATTATTATTGGTAATAGAACTACTACCTCCTCTGCTGGTGCTGCTGCTGCTGCCTCCTCCTACGCCGTTGCCGCTCTTCGAGGAACAACCTACGTCTGATTTCGAACCCCAGGTCAGTGCCCTTTCACATGCGTTCTTCTTTCCTGTTGTGTTGCCAGTAATAGGACAACTCTCGAGACCATTGGTATTCCTGATATCAGACGAGTCAGGCAATGACCAACGAGGAGACGAGCTAGATGAGGGGGACGAAGAGGCAGAGACGGACGACGACGGGGTCGAAGTTCCTAGCAGCTCCGAAAGTGGTCTGACCACCACCAGGCCCCCTTGGCACTTTTTATCGTCATCAAACTTAAAGTTGGAATGACTGTAATTGTCCCTCACTTTTTCATCCCTTTTCTCGGCCGTATCTTCCTTTGGAGTGTCACTGTCACTATCTCGATATTCGTCCGGAGGGGGAAGGACCTCCTCAAATCCTAAAGGTGGACTTGTGACCTCTCTGTCAACAGGCATGGGACTAGACGGACCCGAGAGCAAGTGGATACTCTCCAAGGACGGGAATGGTGGAGGCGGGGGCAGAACCAAAGCCAAATCAGGTTCAGCATCCTTGGGAGATCGGCTAACCTCCTTGGTTGGCGCCCGCGCATCATCCAGACTATTGGCTTGACTTAGGATCTTATCCAGCTCGTCGATGAGGTGGTCATCGTGGAGATTAGGGACATAAGTGGCTGACTCGGATGAGGATGAGGTGGGGGTTTTCTGGGACAGGGTGGACCCCCGAGGATGGAATGGACTGGAAATGGACGGCGGCTGGGGCTCGCCCAAGTCCTGGAGAAGATCATCCAGATTCCAGTCCATGGTGGAATCTGGCACTTTGAATCACGCTGGGATAAATTCCCTGAGGTGGTGGTGTTTCTAGGTCAACACTTCTTCGTCTGACGCTTCTTTGATTGCTGCTTGGACTATTGTGATTATTATAGTTGAGACCTTGAACTCTTTCCATGCTCAATAACGGGTCAGGAGGCGCATCATCTCAAGATGAAGAACTGGAGGGGGCTTCAAGTCGACCAAGAAGCAATGGCCCCTCCGTGAAGCTGGTTGAGTGCCTGCTGCACACCTGAAAAGAAAGAAAAGAAAAAGAATCCGTCAAAGGAAATCGATAGCCGGCAATAAATCGAGCTCGAGGTGGAATTGAAAGTGATGATAGCGATCTTTAATGAGCATTCAGTCGTCTCGTAGGCCGGCTATTTGGTTATTTCCCCATTTACCACCCCACCTTGCAGAATTGGTCTCCCCCCCTCGAGAGAGATCGCTTTTTTGCCACAACATCTCCACTACATCATTCAATGTTCGAGATGGACATCACCCGACCAAGTTGCATGTGAAACACTCATTGTTACAGGAAACGAAGCTCTGCCATAAAATCAATCAAGATGTCAGCTACGTACATAAGTAAGTGTAGGAGAGCCCCTTTCCCAATTTCTATTTAAACTTTCCGTTTCATTGCTCGTACGTACGAGAATCAATCTCCTTGCTCGTCTCTTTAAAATAACCGCAACAAACAGAATGGCTGGACAGTTTCTTTCTTTCTTTCTTTCTACACAAGCAGACTGACTAACTGAAGAGGCAGAAAACGAAGGAGAAGAAATCGTTTTGTTCGTTTCCCAAATGAAAGTATGACTAAATGACGGTATCATCTGCTATCGTTTGTCATTGTGAGTGTGACTTGAAGCCAGTAGAAACTGGCGGTCTGGCCGCTTACTGACTGTCAACCAATTCAGTCCGTAACCGATAAACCTTTGGAGTACACTCCTTACGTACGTTGTACCGGCTACATCTATGCAATAAGGGCAATGTGAGAGAAGAAGTTGAAGGAGTAACATGGAGTGCATGTACACATATATATAAGAGTCCTATAGCGTACGATACAATAGGCCACGTCTTCTTTAGCACCACAGACATTTCTGTGGGATACTTTTACGAGGGAAAGAGGTCCGTATGGATGTTGAATTGGTTGGGAGAGAATCGAGAGAACCAAATGCGGTTGCATATGTTGACAAAGCTTGCCAGACTGGATGAATGGTGGAAATGCACATCAAGTGTTTGGAGCCTCCTCTTTTTTCCTCCTTTTCAGTGCCTGTGATTCTACTTTTTATGGCCTACCAAATGGACCACGTTTGGATTAAATAGAGCATCATTGGTGGCATTATTTGTAATGGTAACTATGATGGCGGGGAGGATACTAATATATCGCGCTTTCCAATGTAGGTGCCTTTTCTGACAAGAGTTTGAGTTCACAATTTGAAAAGCCACTAGCTTGTACATTAAATCTGTTTTGTACCAAAGCGCAAATTATCCTTCCAATGTTCGTTTGCATTGATATTAATGGCATCCAAGTCTGGCGTTTCACCCGGGAATTTTAGTGCCTTCTTCATAATGCAATTGGTGCAATTTCGTTCCAAAGGGCTAATTGAATAATTGCCAATATTTTACCAGGAGAGATCGGGGAAAATGAAGACGTCTTGGTCACATTTGTTCACGAGTTAATGAAACGCATGACTCCATCGCCATATTTATGCAAAGGTACAGATAGTACGTCAGTTTGTAGTACGGGATCGTGCCATTATTATGGTTGAAACGACTGCATAATCACCAGGAGCCGGAAAAAAGTGTCAATTTCTATGGCATTTAATCATTTGTTTTGATATGTTTCTGAGACTGACTTGTGCTTCTTGTAAGGTTGTATCCGGTCAACTTTGCAAAATTTGTGGTCCTTGCAATTGTCATTAAAATGCCACACGAATGATAACAGTTTGCGAAGATTGAATAAGTTTGGCAATTTCTTTAACCCAACCCATCCTTAGCTTCTTGAAATTGAAGGAAGACATATTTAAGGTTTTCACTTTTCTATAACAAAGGTACGCCTGGCCGCTTTTTTGGTTGACAAACTTCTAGTGGCATATTTGCAAAAAAATGACTGCCTGAGAATTTTCTTTTTTCTTTGAATTTCCCTGACTATTAATCCGCCCCCTAATAATCCCCAGGATCAGTTCTTGCTGAGTGGTGCTCCTTCCCACCAATTCTCATTAGGACACACATCTGATGTGGTGCTAGAATCGATGGAGTAGTGGACGACAACGAAACGAGGACTGGCGAAATGAAACGACTCCACGAGTCATTAAATCAAAGTCTGACATACCAACTTGAGGGAGTGCCGTGTGGTATGATTTATTTATTTTTGCCAGTGTGGGCTGATGGGCTCGAGATTGGCCACCAACGGATACTACGGTTCTACTCCGATTTTTTTTTGCTTCTTCCATGTTGGTGGTTGAGGTACTTGTGTGTACGTGGTAACTAAAACGGCCTGCCCCCTTATTAACATTTTCACAATGAAAAGAAACCCCCACATCATCAACATCATTATTATCATCGCCATCATGCCCAGTGCAAAAAATAAAAAATGTGGCAATTCATGGTGTGGATAGAATGGAGATGGATGGATGGATCGACGGATATTCCGGGAAATTAGCTGAGTCGACTTGGTTGCAACAACCAATGAAACTTTCCTCGGGATTCCCCAATGAACATGAAATATCAATAAAATTTAATTTATGTAGACTTAATCACACCAAATTGCAATCGGTCCATACATTGCATCATCCATTTTGCAGATGATGCAATTGCGTTGCATATTTTTAAGGGCCTTAAACGTCAGAGGATTTTAACGACAGAGATGGCCGAGACAAAATATCGGACCCTATTGAAAGCAGTGATCAATTCCTGGGAGATTCTCAAACAAAGCAAAATTGTTCGTTAAATTTCGTGTATTGTATGTATAATTTTCCTCAATTACCTACAAGAAATACCTGGTCGAATCCAGATGAAGCATGGAAGTTCCAGAGGGATTCTTGAAATATTTCCTGTGCGATATAAATTAAAACTTGTTATTCAATGGCCAGAGCTCTGCAGAATATAAATGCTCAAATTCCGTGACGCGTTTCGCAAAGACCTTTCAAACCAAACTTCATTTCATAGGCCATAATTTGATTGGCCATGTTTTGTTCATGAAACGTGCTGACTCAATTCCATTTGGCACTCGAAAAAGACCCTGCCAAAGGGAAAAAAACACGAATAAGGAACCCCTCAAGTCGAGTGATATTTGTCTTTGGCAAGAGGCCTAGTCTGTGCAGTGTGTGTACTAGGCACTATGCCTACGGTTGTGCCACCATCATTGTCATCATGAGCAATTGACTCGCTCATGACGTTTGATTACACATTCATTGCCCGATCTGACACTGAGACTGAGTGATGGAGGCGGTGAAGGAAGCCGAAAGCAAAGTAATGAGACGTCGTCTAATCCTTCCCATTCATGACGATCGGCAATCTCGGCAAATATTTATTGGTCACATGATCTTCTCCTCCATGTTCCATGATACGAACGCTAGAAGGAAAAGAGGCAAATTCCAACCGCAAGTGCCTTCTTTGGCAGAGTATCTCTTTTGAAATTAAAGTGTCCCTTTGCGCTGGCGTGTTATCGCTGGAGTGCTAAAATATGTCCATCAAGCTATTACCAACATCTTTGGGATCTCGGTGATCCTCGCTACCCAGTCCACTGGGTCTTTGTTGTGCAGTTCCTTCGTTTTCTTGTCTCCTCCTTGTCCGTCTTTTCCATTTGACCAAAGTGTGGCTTGTAAATCTACTGCAAATGCACATCGGATGTCAATGGGTTTCTTTTCCAAAGCCAGTTTGATCAACATTGAGGATCTTTCGGATAAATTCCCACTTGTAGTGCCCATTGTCTGCCTTAAAGTCCACGCATCTATCTTCGCCCCGTCCGCAAAGCTACATACATTTATACGTACTACATCGGACGACTCAAGCAAGTAGGTACGCAGGCAGAGCACAACAACTACTACTACTACTACTTCTACCACCACTACTACTACTGTAGTTATTATCAGGCTTGCCCAATGCCAAATCATCAAGGTGCATTTCCATGCACTCGGGTAAGCTCGTTGTAAATCTCCGTTCTTTCTCGCAAGACGACCGAAAGGCTGCTCGTTGCATACAAAACAGCCTAATTGAATTCCTCAAATTTCTTGATTGGAAAATTCGGAATCCCTTCTTGGCCAAAGGCATGCCATTTCTCATCGACACGGGAAAACATCAACGAGACTTCATCCAAGTTGGTTGAAAAATATGCCCACAAGGGACGGAAACGGTTCGTTTCGAACGGTGGTGGGCCTTCTTCCTTCATTCACATTATTGGCCAGAGACGATCATTGATGGCGTTGTTTGTATTTGCATTTGGCAGTTCAATCAAGCGAAAAAGGTTTCCTTTTAGAAACCAACCAATAAAGTGACAACTCCAATCAATGCAATATACAAACTCACTTGAACTTTTCAGCAAACACAGACTTTTGCACTCAACCACGTTCGTTTTGGAAAAGAGTCAACGTCAAACCAGCGTCGCTTAAGCTATGACTGATAGGAAAGACACGTTTTACCCCTGGTCAACCCTATCGTCTTAACGAGTTCTTTTCTGGTTTGAAAATATTACTCGACCTTTTACTTTTTGAAGTGGCTTGTTGTTCCCGTTTGTTTTGTGAACGAGTTTTTTCCCGAAATGTCTTGAATGGAATTGGTAAAAATGGAGTTTACTTCGCGCATACGTTCGATACGTTCGCTGGAATGATATCGTGTGACCTAGATCACTTATGGATTGATGGATTGGCATGGGAGCTTAGAAATGGATAGGAGGCATGATGATTATTATTCCCAATGGCTTCTGGATTGTCTCATGTTGTGAGAACGAATCGAAATCCTTCACAGCCAATACCAATGCAGGGAAGAAAACAATAGAGATAGATTCCAGAGAGGGAGAAAGAGATAGAGATAGAGCTTGTGTACAAAAATATTGAAATTGTTGACATTGGGTGAATAAGCACTTACAAGCCCCAAAATGTAGCCTGAATGCAACGAAGGTCATTGAAAAATAAAAAATCTCCATGGCAAGATATCGTTTTTGACACAGAAAGCTTATTGGGTTTTCAGGATAGTTATTTCAAACAGTGTTGAAGCTAGCTTAGCTTGTTTTGGATTATGTTCTCTCTTCTTCTATAACTCTATGGAAGATATAAGAAGAAATGGAGAAGATTCAGAGCCCGAGAGCGAAAAATCAAATCGTTCATCAATCATGATATCAAACGATATGACCAATTCACCGACCAATGACACATAAATTTTCCACCCGCTCTGTAACATGGCGGCCACAGATAGTGCGTACGGTTTTATCCCATCTATCCCTGAACAAGAACATACGGTATTGATAATGAAGTCTGAAGGTGGCAATGTCAAACTGGTACGGTCGAATCTTTTTTTTTTGCTTGTCCTTAACTCGATCCATAATGATCAAGATTTGGGAACCTTTTCCTCGTCTTAGTCCTTCCACGATGCGACTAGCCTTCAGACACGAATCAATTTTGCCAATGTCAACTCACACTACTAACTACTAGTAGCTCAGAAGTCTCGTTCAATCCGAGACACGACACTTCAATCCATTATCAAGTGCCTCTTTGGTGAAATGGACTTCCAATGATGATCCATAGATCAGACAGAGTGAACTGATTGGACCGTCTCATCGTCTAAATTGGGTCATCCTCACATTCATTGGGATTTACTCAGGCTAAGTCAAGGAGAAACATCAATAAGTTGAATTCAAGTTTGAGTGGTCTGATTGCATGCCTGTCTCTTTTTGTGGGAAACATTTACGGCAGTCTTTTCCATTGGCTTGTCACCACCAAACCGAAAAACAACGATGAAATCAACCATTCACCAATGGATCGAGTGAACGAACGTCCAGAGAAAACGTGCAAGCATCAAGGATCCCTCTTTCCTTTCTCCATATATATACAAGTATATTCTTCCTTATATTTATGGCCGAAAACAATTAATTGGTCAGCCAATTACAAGCTTGAAACCATAAAAGCCTCCCCAATTGTCTTGTATAGATGGGAAATCGAATCGGGTTGTGGAAGCGATGCCCAAAAGTGAAGGAGGAAAACATCTCGTTGGTTTTCGCCATAACACCAAATTGGGGTGTGCGTGTCCAATGTGATTGGCCTTTGAGGTTAATTTTGGCAACCCTGGCGCATTAAGTGAATGTCGCTCAGGTGCAAAACATACGAAGAGGTAGCGTGGAATTGAAACCAATTTGATATTTGCGGTCTGGGTTGGAATGAATCGAATCGTCGTTGTTTGACGTTGAGGAAAAACTTCCCACCAACTGAGCAAGCAAACAGGTAAGCAAGCCACCAGCCACAGTGATTCCAATGATTTGACCCAATTTACTTGAACACAAGTCACATTCTACTCTCCCCTTCGTTTCAATTGAACGTGATCAATTGAGGCCAGAGAATAAATGAATACTCTGTTCACAGGAGAAGGAATCAGCTCGAGGCCCATGACCGTAGAATGTACGTACGTATTCAAGATCTTCTAGTTGTAAAGAATTAAGAGAATAACGCATGGTTTAGGCATACCAAGTAGGTTAAAGATAACGAACGTCGTGTCTAAACAAGCTTACGTTGGTATGGTTGTACTCCGTTTCTGATAATATCTGCCATTGGAAGACTGTGTAGATTTCCAAATATCATGCCAACGTGAGAGCAAGTGAGTGAGCGAGTCCGCACATGTGTCTATGTCTGCAAAACAGTTTTTAAGAGGACATTAAAATTAGTCAGACATGGCGTCACACCTCAAGTCTTTGTCCAATTACGGATACAGGCCTCTCTTCTCCATCTGTGGCACACCTTGGCGAAATTACCTCTTCCAATTGGCACGCTAACAGACGAAGGATGAACAGAGGTTCTACCTCCAACTTGAGGTCTCCACATCCATTCGAACTACACATCATTCGAATCCACATCCACATACCCATACTCAAGGTTCTCTCCGCGATCCTCCCAGAATTCACATTCAGTCCTCGTCGCACTCGTAAATAATGCAAGGGCCTCATAGGGTCAACCGACCAGGAGTGGGTTTCTCTCAACGACATGAGCGACCCCACTAGATCTTGAACTCTCATCACGATGACCAGTGTCAACACGCCCTCCCCCTTTTCTCCAAGGACTTGATTCCAATGGTTTCATTTGCCAAACCAAGTCAATACTCACCATGATGTCCTCAAAGCTCGAGATCTTGGCGCTTCTGTCATGGGATCTACCTGCGTTCTTTTCAAGTCTTTGACTGGAGAATGCCATGGTGAGCTATGTTTTAATTATGCTAAACAAAACATGAACACCATGGGGGCATGTCTCATAAGCCATTTCAAATATTGACCATCATTAACGATCCGAGTGTGGACTCGCATTTGTTGTGAGAGAGATGGGATTGGCCGTTGGGTTGAGATCCAAAAACCTTTCAAATGCACATCTTTCTCTCTCCCTTGTCTTCTGAATGTATGTATGCGTATATGTGAGTGTTCATAGTCGTGTATGAGTGTATACATACGTAGGTACGTACCTCCACGCACACAATCTGTGCCAAGGCATGAAGTGTGCACCCCGTCAGGTTTTGCACTTTTAATGTTTCCTCCGATAAAGCAAGACCAGTCATGTTAGTCGCTTTCAAATCAAGGCATCGATCGCACCAGAAGCTAAAATTTCTTGGAACTGGAAAATACCTAGTATGAACCATATCCAGGGAGGACTCTTGACTCCCTGGTCACATCATTCCAGATCTCTCCGTATTGGGACTTGGTGGCCGGAATGGGACCCGCCCGATCAATGTGACCTGGTTAGTCGGGGCTTGAGTGGTCCTTGCATGTAGTTAGGAACAAAAAATGACCACATCTCATCTTGATCCCCCATCAACATTTTTTGGGATCCCTCCTACAAGAGTTGCTCAGTCACGCTTGTGTCTGAATAAACCTGTTAAAAACGTGGGTGAAAATCGATCAGCTCCCCTCGACGTCTTGTAAAATGAAGACGGAGAGGAGAAGGAACCTACTTATTCTCTATGTAACCAGCCAACCAGCCATCCATCCAAGCAACATTGACGGCTTCACAATCCTCTCGGACTTTCTTTCCTTCCAACTCCAAAGTGCGTACTCTTCACATACTTCAATACTTCAGAGTACCCTCGTGGGGCACAAGAACAAGTCGCTTTTGAATGCATCATTGGATATGCTGCCAAGAACTAATACACTCGATCCTGGTCACATTCCTCGATACAAGTCAGAGCACTTCCCAGACACACAAACGTTGTCAAATCATTTTCTCTTAGAGTTCGAGACTTGGTCATGGTACGGTATCTGACCAAAAAACAGCCGGTACCCCGAAGGTTCCAATCCCGAGATATTGATGTATACAAGAATTCCCAAATACTCACACCATTGGTGCACAGACAGACAAGACAGAGAGGCGATGATCAAGATCGAGATGTGAGCATTTTAAGAAGCTTCTTCTTTTTTCTTACTCATCACTCGGATTTGGGTGGGATCCGAGGTGATTTTGAGTGTGTGGGGATGCACACAAGACAAAGTCATTGTGGCCCATTTTTCATGTTTCGGGTGGAGATTTCTCTCTTCATCTGTAACCATCTTCATCTCCGTAGTGTTCTAATCCAACCTCAATGATTCTCGGCAATCGGTTTCAACTTCAAGCATCGAGCGATGATGGTATTTAGGTGAAAACTGAGTACTTTTTGATAAGCATCGAAGCGGTCTAATCAAACAAGATCTCGTTTGTCTTCAGGGGAGGAAAGGCTCTTCAAGTATGCATTGCCGCTATTACAACTCTTTCTGAAGGAAACTTGGGCATGGATTTTTTTGCAATGGTCAGCATCGACCTAATTTTATTCTTAGCCGAGGTTCATGTTAGGGTTTTGGATCCAATTGAGGGGACAAGATGTCAAGAAGTTGGTTTGTTCTTCATACATTCATGTTTCGGAAAAAGGTCATCTTGGCGATTAAACATTCAATGTACTTTTGAACTTGTAAGGTTGAAACAATCCCTTTCAGGAGGGATAGTTTTTTTCCTTACTCTAGAACATCTAGACAAGAACGTTCAGTTTTATTTGGAAGTCGTGACTCAGATTCTTCCTCATACCTCAATGTAATGAGCTCAATTTCCCCATGTTCAATGAATTCATAGATTTAATCAAGCCCGAACACGACAGCGACTTTCAAGGAACCCGAACTTTACCGGTGACTCTGCAATTCCACGTAACCTTGTTTTCGGTGTCGGCTAATGTTTCCTTTATTACAGAGCGAGGAAATGAAGTCGTTTGAGGCCAATGGGTCTGTCTCGTTCTCGTATCTCACGTTACCAAAATCTGTGGTTTGGCACTCGCCTTGAGGCTAATTATGAACTCCCAATTAACAATTATCAACTGACTCAGGCCTCACATGTGTGAGTTTGTGCAAGCATGGCCGCTTTTCGTCGTCGATCTTCATCATCTTCTTTTTCGTCGTCGTCGTCGTCTTTGGCCCTTTTGCTCGACGTCGTGGTCTGGTCTCGGGCAGAGGCCAAATCCGAGGAAGAGGCAATTTGGTTCTTTATATGAAATATTAGGTCTAGTCATACTTGAAATCCGCCCATTAACCACCTGCCGCCCGGCCAATCAAGCCACTCATTTCGCATGGTTCCTCCAACCTAGTTGGCGAGCCTCGCCAGTCAGCAGGCCAGACCTTTCAAGACAGATTGGTGGGGGTTTCAAGACGACAGCTCGTCGGAAAGAGTTGCGAATTATTTATGATTCCTTGTCCGTATCTCTTGCTTTGATGTGTCTTGCTAATGGCACGAAGGACAATTTTGAGTCACCATCAAAGCAGGTTTGATAATGAATGAGGAAAATAACATGCCCAAGATATGGTGCGTGAACTCTAATGTGTGGTCGGGTCATTAAATATGTTCGGGAAATTTTGCAAGCACAAGCACCCAAGGCGATGCCATGATATCCGACAATGATAAGGAAGCACTTAAAGTCTGAGGATAACCACAAGTGCTCACCAAGGAGCATTAGGACTCCTTCAGCCATTACGTACTACTCTGTCCGGTGCAAACTTCCACGTCCAACAACAACCAAACATCAAGCGGCATCTACCACGACAAGTCCAAAGGAAGAGGGAGAGAGAGAGAGATTTAAAATTGGACACCTCTTTGGTATTCGAATGTTCAAATGGTCCGGCATTCTTTTCGTTTCTTCTCAAACCTTTGATGATGCATTCATTCGTTGAGTGGACCCGACCGATCAAAGTCTGATCCGAGACCAATCAATATTTAGAAGAAAAGACCATTGAAAATGGATCAAGTCTCCATTAAATCAGATCGCAGGTATTGATCTTCTAGATGACCAGCTTGTGTTGTGAGGCCAACAAGCAAATGAAAATTGGAAGAGCCCGCGAATCGCATTTAGGATGCTCTAATTGGCTCCATTTTAGATTCAGATTGTAGTCCTTTATATCTTTTTTTTGCTTCAAGTGTGGGATGTAGGCCAAGTTTGTCACTGAGTTTTGCTCGATTTTCCTCGTGGCTAACTTAGAACCCGGAAAATTTTGAAAGGCGTGCGAACCGATGATTGAGCTGAGTCACTTGATTGGGAATACCCCTCAAGAAAAATGAGCCCCAATGATGAGTGAGGGTTTCTCCTTATCCATCTCAGTTTTTTCAACAAATCAGAAATATTCATTCTTCGCTCTCTCGGAGGAGTCCGTCCGTGGCAATATCTTACAATACTACGGTACCATGCTTGTGTGTGTGCCTTTCTTGAGCTTCGGAGTGATAAAGTAGAAAGTTTGATCAATCATCTGTCAACATGTGTAGTCATCAATACTCATGACGACGGCTACGTTCGTTCGTGGTTGGTTGTTCAAGACGTTTGGAAGTTGGTGATGCTTCTCTTGAGCACACCATGATCATCGGACACGTTGTTCGAGTTGCCGATATGGGCATCTTCACCCGTCAAACTCAACATGGTAGATAGGGGTGTTTTTTTGAGCTCTGTACGATGCGAGTAAAAGTCTGAATTGATCAAGTTTGTGAGTTTTCTCGACATGATCCCTTGAGTGAGAATGTCGACATTTGCAAGAGGAAATGCTCCAAATTTACAGACGGCGAGCAAGGTGGAAACCCTCATTAAACCTCAGACGCTTTTGTGGAATACATAACACTTGTTTTACTATCTCTTAACAACTTATCGTAATCATAAAAATTTTTATAATCACCCCTCGTCAACCTCCGTTGTGCCTCTCCCATCATCCAAAATAACGACTTCGTCATTCACCAAATCTCGTCAAGAACGAACTTGAGATGAAAACTTGATAGAGTCTGGACCCTTTTTACTGCAGCACTATTACTTCTACTACTTCCACTACAACTACTATTACTACTGCTTCCATCACCACCCTAGTTCTGCTACTTTTGTAAGGGCCACTCAGCCACTAGTGATGATGATGGTGACGGTGGTAGTGGAGCTAGTAGGACCTCGTTCCTCCTTCATTCGATACAGTCAGTCATTGTGAGTGTTGAAAAAGCCCTCGAGGTAGAGCAAGAAAATTGCACGGACATCTTTCATATCTTTGACACTTTTTATCGGGTCTCGCTCCCTTTAGATTGTCCCTCGAGGATCCAAAACAGGGATGAAACGAGAAACTTGATGCCAAGATGCCAATTCATGACCCACTCCCCTGCCTGCATCTTAAGAATGAGAAAAATAACCTAGTGTAAGTTCTCCTCTTATTCACTTTGAAGGATTCTAGCCACGGGCGTTATGTCTTGTCTAAAAAAAAGCTAATAGATTCGAAGTTTACACGGGCGCCATAGAGTAGCCTCCAAGATCCGTTAGAGTACGACTCGACATTTTTCTCTCGACTAGGGGGCTCCTTAACTTCATACACTCCAAGTTCCAAAGACTCGGGGAACATTTAAACAATTCTGATCGAGTCTGTTGCCAACGGAACAGTCAACTCTAATGAAGAAAATCAACAATCAAGTGTAAACCGCGACAGACCACTCGTTCTTCGTCAATGTTCGATTTCACCACCATCTCGAAACATACGCCTTGTCATGGCTCAATAAGAACAGAGGGATATACCGTCACCAAATGGTGGTATTGGAAAATAGCCTACTTAACACGATTTCGTTCTCCTCACCAATCTTACTTTGTACTCTTTGAGCGTCCTTTTTGATTCGGGGCCCATCTTTTTCTTGGCCTCCCTTCGTTCGGATCACAAATGCCGTATTCAATAACGGGTGTCTTTTTGCTCGCTTAATCTTGGAAGTCGAGTCCTCATGGCGATTCGCGAATAAGCATTCATGCCCTCGAGTCTTGTGTTCAAGTTGGGGTAATCTTGCACCCATGCAGACAACCGGTTACAGACGCCTTCTTCACTTTAGGTTCATTATTCTACTCTCCATCCACTCACTCACTCACTCAGTCAGTCAGTTAGAGAGTCCTTGTTCACTGATTTCTACAAACAATGACTAAGCATTTACCCAGAAATTGGGCAAATTCTCAAGGACAGAGTTTAGGCACTAAGCACTGACTCCCTGATGGACTAAGTAGGTGTCAGCTCAGCGACTGAATGACCGGGAAAAATTACATCTTTCAGTGCTGCCGAAATTGGTACTCCATGACCAGCTGCATTGTTTTAGCAAACGTGGTATCATTCGTTT
>CM021321.1:6128695-6201277 GCA_010645155.1 Tigriopus japonicus
ACTGATTTCTACAAACAATGACTAAGCATTTACCCAGAAATTGGGCAAATTCTCAAGGACAGAGTTTAGGCACTAACTCACTCCCTGATGGACTAAGTAGGTGTCAGCTCAGCGACTGAATGACCGGGAAAAATTACATCTTTCAGTGCTGCCGAAATTGGTACTCCATGACCAGCTGCATTGTTTTAGCAAACGTGATATCATTCGTTTTCGCGGCAAAATAGCCTAAGATATCGTGTGAGTGTATGCGTGTATGTGTGTATGTGCTCCAAGAAATGTTGAATGAGTGGTACCATTTGGTAAAGAATGAAATCAATCCTCGAGGGTTGATTGAGAAGGAACGATCCGAATTGCCTCTGAGCGTCACTGTTCAGACAGTGAGTTTTGGTGTAAGTGGCAGTGTGCCTTCTGTGAGGGGAAATTATCGTCAAACAAAAAGTGCTAATTTGTTCGAAGCCATATTTCTCAATCCTTTTTTTCTCATTCTCGAAGGAGAGAAAAGGCTCTGGGCATATTTGGAATCATTGCAGCCAAGTTTGGAAGCATTGTGCTCAAGGAAATGGAAATGCCATTCTTCCTCAATCAACACGCCGAACGGAGAATAGAGCTAAAGTAGTAATTTGCACTGAACGACCCTCCTGCTTAACTCTTTTTATGTGCAAACCACACATAACATATGGATAGATTACCAATTTAAATTCCCACTCACTAAGAACAGACAGCCTGTTGGAAGGAATGGATTCCATTCCATTCTGGAAAAAACAGATTAAGGTTATTGGCAAAAAAGTACATATCCGAGAAAGAAGAGACTTGCATTGTGGCTCAGTCTCTTTCAAATGTGACTTGGGAGAGTTATTCCGACGAAAAAAATGCTGACTGCACGGCAAGTAGGTGGTCGTTCCACTTGGATCGTTTTTATTTCCTCATCAAGTACCATGGGTTCGTTCGAACAAAAACGATGTTGTTCCATGCTTCAGTTGAAACTTAATTACGAACTAATGATGAGTTTAGCCGAGGAAGACGAATCATTGAGCTAGGTTCAGGACCTGTAAGGTTTCTCTCAAATCACGAGTGGTCAGAAACTCTATTTATGATGCTTGCAATCAAATAGGGGACGATTTCGAGACTCAATTTACTTCTAGAACTGAGCTTCTTGTTGGACCTAAACCTGGTGAAAGAGACACGGAATACCTACTACCTAGTGGCACCTCATCTCAGTCCAGAAGTTGGATTGTGTATTGCACATACTGTGACATTTTGAGGTTAATACGGCCTGGCTGGCAAAGGGAATGGTCGATATGCCAATCCAAATGATTGCACCGGATTTGGTGCCATTTGCTAAACTTTTAATGACTTGAGATTGGCCATCATTAATCAGGTTTAGCCCCTAGACGCTTTTAATGGCGAGCTTACCTTTTGCTTGTGGGTAAACTATGTTCGTTTTTAGCCCAAAGTTCTGCATCGTGGTTGGAGATATCACCGAGATTCCAAGAGAGAAGATCAAAATAAGACTCCTCCGAGCTTAGTCCTGCATTTTGGAACCTATGCCCCAAGAGCAAAAGAGGGAGATGGCGAGGAGTAGAATGTGAGTTATCTCCATTGAGCAAAAAGCTCAACATTTGTCAAACTTATCTTATCGTTGATCTGCCATGAATGTCTTGGCCATTTGTACACTACTTGCCATCTCTGGTGAATACAATAGCGAGTACACTCAAGTTTCCCTCAAACTTAAAAGGAAAGTCGTCATGAATTTATCGGCACAAAAAAAGTCCCCATCTTGTAGAACTTGATTGGCTCGGATCAAAGTAGTCTGGCCATGCAACGATCCCAAGTCATTAGGAGGCTTTTTATGCTGGCAAATTCCAGAGGTTTCGTCCAAATTGAGCACCTCCTCTCCACTCTTATGGTCCTCAAGAAAACTGATTGCAACTCACAATGTAAGGCCAAGTTAGTGGTGAGCAAGCGAGAGTTATGAAGTCTCGTTGAGCTTCACCTTTTCTCTCTCTTTCTCTCCCTTTCTCTCTGTCTAAGAACTTTGAAGAAAGGAGACTGACTGCCCTCTCTTCCATTTCTTCTTTTTCTTTGAAGTTTATATTTTGTGCGGTGGAGATTCGAGGACATAAAAGTGGAGCTTTCATTGCGGGGATTTCTCTGCAAATGAAGCTTAATGCGACCATTGAGCAATAGGGGATGATCCCTGCCCAAGATCTTTCTTCCTCTTTTTCTTTCTTTCATTCTTTCCTTCTCAATCACTCACTTCAAAACATTTTGAAAAGGATATTTTTTGGACAATAACTTTTTTATTCCACCTTCGCGGTGGAAGGGAGGCCTCAAATAAAAAAATGATTTCGAAAGGAAACGCGAAGACTTAAAGACCCATAAAGTGTGAAATTCTGTGCCGTACTTGGATCTATTTGGCCAAGCATCACGCTATGATTTAGCACGTTTTCCTCCGAGGTCCAATTCAGTTGAGGCAATTGTGTCCAGTCAGGAAGGACGATCTCTTACCTGAAAGGGAGTCAAATAGCTTTTAGCTTTAAGATACCAGACCCTGCCTGCATTGAGCCCGCGGAATGTGCTAATAAAAAGGATTTTTTTATATGAATATCTTTCCTCTCAAATTCGCGGCCATCCCCAGAAAGAGCGTTTGCAATAAAAACATCTTTATTATGAAGATATATTCAAGGTAGCATGATTTATAGATACTTTGCTTGGGCGAAATGTATCCACAATAGGTACTCTCAGAGGCCGACTGAACAAGTGAGTAAGTGTACGCACGCAGATCCTTTAAATGTTGTAGGTAGGAGGGCTCTCTCTCTCTCTCTACCTCACAAACCTACTACTAACTATCTATCTTTTCAATGCGAGGGAAGTCTGTCTTGTCTCTGTCCATTGGAAAGGAATTTTATTCGCCTTCCTTAAGGGAGCAATTTCACTTGACACATGACGGCAATCCATTATTTGAATTATTCAGCATTCTTATGATTATCAGCTTCATTACACGCTCGGTCATTTAATTACCTCATTACGAGACACGGACTCTTGAGTTTGTTGCACATTTCGCCCTTCAGCCATTCATTCCACTCTCGATCCATAAGAAAGACGATGACGACCGAGACAGCCAAGGAAACCCTAGAGATGGTTGGAAACCTCGGGGCCAAAACGAAATGCGACAAACATAAACTCGACAATATGTTGTTTAGATATATCAATCCTTGGAACGAAAAACTTTTCCTTTCTTCAAATGATGTTTCAATCGGGCTTTCGTTCGTTTCGACGTCCGTCAGTATTAAGCCAATGGCTCCTCAACCGCAACTCTTGCTTTAAAGGACTGACAATTAGCGTAAAACTAACCACAATAAGAGCAAACGTGTATTATCCTCAATTGGGGATTGTCTCTTTTTGGTTTCTTCCTCACTAATTTGCCGCTTGCCAAAACCGAAAGTTTCGGTCAAAGAGAGCTGAACCGAATCCGAAATCAACTTATTAAAAGATTATGAACATGATCAACCAAAAAACTTGTGTTGCTCTTGTGTTTGAAGAAAGGTAATCGCGTATTTTCAAACAACAATCAAAATACGTTTCTGGACCAATTCTCGATTTTGCTCTCAATTTCCATTCTTGATCGTGCATGTCGGCTTTCGATTTTTGTTGGCCTGACCGAAGCCGAAATTAAGGCAAGTTTTGATACTGTAGAAGGATATCCCATCTCATGGTGTGGGAATTTTAGTCACCCGGTTCTGTATTGTGTTGGATTTACTAGGCCAGTGGCACACACTACTCACATATCGGGATTTCGAGACAATATGGCATTCGGAACATCTGTAAATTGCTCAACCAAAGGAAAAAGAAGTAGTAGAAGAAGAAGGAGAAGGCGAAGAAATTGCCGCCATCCCCGTCGTCCGCCAGGTTTGCTTATTTCAAACATGCGGACATCTTGTGAAGTAAAAGTTGGTCTCCGAAGCGCTCAATCGAAAAAAGGGGATTCCATCACGTTGACAAACTATGTTTCCCTGTCTCTCTTGTGCCCATTTCCGACGACCTCAGGGGATCGATCCCTCGATCGACTGAAAAGCCTACACTACCATTGTGCGTATGTCACGGAGCAGATGATCATGTTGATGATAATGATGATGCAATGGAAATGGGCCGGATTGACCATTTTGCGCATTTCCCGCCTGACCTTGAGGATCTCGAATGACATGTCAACCATACCAAGCAAGCAACGAGCTAACTAACGAACTAGCTTGCTAGCAAGCAAGTTGGCTAACTAACTAGCGAACTCACTCGTTGAACCACTGAGTCACTTGCCAAGCAATCCTCGTTTGGGTTGAACACTAATACGAAAAAGAGAGAAGAACCTGTTCCATTGGGGTCTGCTGCTGATTTTGTATTTGATAACACTGCATTATTTCCATTCATTTCGGATAAGGAGAAAATGACCTCTCCAAGAAAGACCTCCTACTCCTACTCCTCCTCCTTCTTCTTCTTCTTCTTCTCCGTCTTCTTCTTCTTCTTCTTCTCCGTCTTCTTCTTCTTCTTCTTCTCCGTCTTCTTCATCACCATCACCGCCTTCCCTGTCTTCTTCCGAAGTAGATTCATAACTCAGAGATGTCTCAGCTATTTCTTCAAATGGCGACCATTGGCCAAATACAGTCCCCAACATAATGGTGACACTGAGTGCCATGAAATTCGATACAGGGTGGACCGAGTAATCTAGAACAGTGGGTGTCCAAAGGAATACAATTTCTTTCGACTCGAATATGCTGAAAAAGAAGGCGAAAAGGGGAAAAAAGGCAGTTTGAAAGGACAGCTATGCAGATTTAACTTCAGTATCGCAGGCGAGTGTCGTGAATGAATACGAGGCTTTATTGGAGCTCCGTTTCTTCCTTACCTCACCCTTTTTTTGCACCTGATGGAGATCCTTTTCCAGGTCAAATGGCTTTCTGCGCGATAAAGTTCAAAGGAGTACATGGGTGGATTGGGAGGAGGTTGTAAACATGGCTACATGTTGTAAATTGTAAACCCGGCGCAAAAACGTCCGACGTCTGTCCACCACCACTGGGAAGGATGGAAGGATGGATGGATGGATGGATGGATGGTGCTATCCATCCATGAATGTGATATGTTGTGTGGGCATGAACCCACCACAATTGGAGTTATTTCACGTGGTGTGGAAGCTGCAGAACAAGCCGGATTGGACAAAATTCTGGGGAATGTGGAATAAAAACTTGCTGGGTGCCAAAGAATCCAACCTTGTTTGGCATGCAGATATTCATCACTTTTTTTGACTCAGGGGACACTGAATCAAAGAAAATATACGATCAATTGGACAGAAAGGGGTCAATCTCCTTTTATGCTCGTTTGGTCTTTCTTGACGCGGAAATGTTCATCGTTTGATACCATAGTGAGAACATTTGATAATTTGAAAGATGGTCCCCAGTTACTAAATAAGCAAAGGCAGGGGTTCAGAATTTGCCCATGAGCCAAGGTTTTTCTCGTCTCATTCGATCCAATATTTATGGCACACCCTTGAGGGGAAAGTCGTGCTGCAATCGTTGGCTTGTCAATCCGACAAAACTGACTTTTCCATACACTTTGATTCTAAACCCTAGAAAGCCTACCTCAACTCTGACCATTGAATTTTATGTGTCATTGTTAGTCTGACATAAGCACTGTGGCTTCCTTCGTATCGCCCTTCCACCACCGCAACCACGATAATTCCACCATTACTTTTGCATGCCAACTCGGTTCCACGTACTACGATGAACAAATGAAACGTTTTCTAGACTGACTGACTGACCGACTACTCGTCAAGTTTTGAACACGTTGCGCATGCATATCAGTCAAGCGTGAGTTCACTCCTCAACTCATTTGGACTTAAATTCAATGGTTGACCTGATTGTGTCTGTTGGTCGAGTATCTCATAATCAGTGTGTGTATTTTGTAGCGGCACTCACACGACGACGTGGTCAGATTTTGTACGAGGTCGATCGAGTTGGGTGAATTAGCTCAACACTTTCTCCGCTTTGCAAGGTGTTAGTCATTTGTATGATAAGATTGAAAGATTGGCCAGAAATTCATGAGTCAAATCCAAGTTTTGGCCAACTCGAAAGGTCGGCAGAGGTTGGTTCAAGTGTTGAAATCTCCATTTGCACACAAACCAGCAAGATAATCATGAGCTGCTGCAATACTACCACTCCTTGACAAGATATCGTCCCCTATTCCGTTCGGTAACAACTATTTGTATGTCAAAAAAATGTGACCTTGTTAGTCGTAGAGCTAGCGATCGATCTATTAGTAACGAGGAATGAAATGATAATGCAGTTATTCTGCAAGCTATTAGGAGTCTCCAAATGACGATTGCCAAAAACTAGCAAGAGTTAAGAGGCCTGCTACAAACTAGTACATTCGTCGTTATTTACACGACGTTTCGAGACATTTGGTGAAAGTGGGAACTCTTTTCAGTTCGACAACAATCATCCACGTTGTTGGCACTTACATATGTGGTCTAGTATGTACAGATTGTTCAATTCGTACTTGCAAGGAAGGCTCTTAAAGTCTTCATGGTACTGAGAACAAATACGAATTGCTGTGAAGACGACCACGGCAATGAAAATGAGAAGTTCCTTCCACATATTTCTGATACTCCCAAAACAGGGTGGGGTGAATATTTCCAATGGCTTGAATTCTGAGAATGTTTTTCGGACGAGCTCAATGCATTAGATGAGGGTTTCGAGGCCAGGTTTACGTGTGTTATTGTTGTTGTTGACATGACGTTACAGCAATTATTTTTCACCAATTGACATTTTTGGTGCTAATTTCTTGGAAACTCTGCTGGATGGTTTTCCTTTTTATTACGTGCCAAATATTTGAAAGCACTGATAAACACCCTGTTTACGAAAAAAACATAAGTTGATTCTTGGTAAAGTATATTGAAAATGGTACGAATGTGTGTTGACAGGCGAAATACTGTGAAAAATAATAGCTCTTGTTGCAAATCACCAGGTTTGAATTTCCCGCCTTTCCTTAATCACGGATTTGATTTCCATTTCGCCTAAGCTCAAAAACTCAATTTGTTCGTCTCGCGTTTCCTTTTAGCTTGGAAGACAGATTAAAAGAGGTTTCCCAGAGGTTGGTTTCACACGGGATCTTTGAAATTAAATCACTAGGCCAAAAAAGCACAAGAGAGTGAGTGCAGTTACAATAGTGCATGCACTTGTTTGTGTTTGTTTGTTCAATCCATCATAATACCGATTAGCAGTCGAACTCCATGCACAACTCCACATGAACAAGGGGTACTTTCAGACCTTTTTTTCTTTTCTCAGACTTACTCAAAAGACAGACGGACAGAAAAAGGACAGTGATAGCTCAAACAGACATGGGATTTACAGATTGAAAGTCTGAAACACATCAATTTATGGACATTTTTGACAGGTTTCAATCCACGCGCTACTGGGGTGCTCAGGCCCCTTCTTATGCATCAGACAATGAGTTTGCCACTACCTACATGCCAATGCTGGTGGTACTCTTGGTATTGACTCTGCTGCTGCTAGTGATGATGATGATGATGTAGATGATTTCACAACCACATTTAGAATCTAGATCCCGAGAACCTCTTGAGATATAGGAGAAGTAGCAATGGAAGGCACTCGCTTATTAGGTTTACTCTGAGAGTGAGTGGACTGTTCATTCAGCCTGAGGGCCTTCCTCTCCCGAAATCGTCTTAAATATTTAGATGAGACTCCCGAAATGCCCTGAAAATTGGTTCAATCGTGTTTGCCAGCCTGTCAAAGAGAGACTCAATGTGAAGTCCAAGCTTGATTCTGTACATGTCCACGACGAAACGATCCCTCATGCCCACCTCTATGGGACTGGGATACTTTACATGAAGAGACACCCATCGAGAGTGAAAACGAGAGAAAGAAGAATAGAAGAGAGTCGGCAAGGGAAAGAAGAAGAAGAAAAAGAAGTCCGAGTCGAGCGTAAATCTTCAAGAAAAATGAAGCTTTTTTCCAAGCTTAAGGGCTTCTTTTCGTCCGTATTATTCCGTCTTATCCCATTAGGCCAGAGGAAAATTTACACGACGAGCAGCGAACTGGCGAAATGGGAACTCAATGGAACTATGCCGGTAGTACTACATCCTACAGTCGTTGAAATTGCTCCACAACGAATGATTCAAGAGATGGATGGATGGAGTAAGATTGGTTGTGTGAATCCACCGGTGGCCTTAGGTATTTGCTAGTAACAAGAAGGTTTCAGGCATTCAGGTGCATTGCAGACACAAGGAGAACAGAGTGCCTACTCATCCCAATTGGATTCAATCAAAATTTCGCTGAAAGCGACTGGCATTCGACAAAGTAAGTCCAAACCAATGCATTCCTTCGCGTGAATTGACCGTGCAATCCGACAAAAACACACACACCTCGTAGTGGCTTGCGAGGAATCGGACAATTAATGATCAATAATTATGCCTTGGCCTAATACTATTGGTCATCAATGCCTTTGGACCCGTGGCAAGAGGTGCATTTAAACACAACCTTCCCTCGAGCGGCCTAAAGAGACACATTCATTCAATCTCAGGAATGGCTTCATGTGATCTTTTTTTGTCTTGAACGTGTGTGCGTGCGTGCGGGCCTTGGTCCACCATGTGTGAACCCCGACTTCATAGCAAGTGGATGAATATCGATTTAAAACAATATGTGTCAATTCATGTCTAGGCTCTATGTCGGTGTGAAGGGAATGATTTTCTAGTTTGGCTTCGGACAACTCACCGCGACACAATCACATGTACCAAATAACGAGGATTGCGTACCACAGAGTGAGCGTACGTAAGTGGTAAACGGACTCGGAATTGAAACATTACGTCCGACGGACGACAAGGTTCAATATCTCTGAGCAGGTACTTGGGAAACCAATTAGCCAACGATCTCGTCCTGACGACCAAAGGCAGAGACAAAATACCGAAGAGCCCTGCCAAAGCCATGACAAATATTGTTTGGCTGTTTTTAATGTGGATTTTTGATCGGGGATTGAGTAACTTCATTCGCTTGAAATGTGACACCGTTGCATGCTCCAATAAACTTGTCAGTCTTGGAGGTATTCATGTCATTCCCGGATTGCGGTTGTTGAAGCACCGCCAGAAGGGACGACTGCGACGTCGGTTGGAAGCCAAAATTTTGCCAATCTTCTGCCAGCAGGGAAGACGTTTTTATTGGCTTGCCAACCCACCAGCTCCTCACTCACCTATCTATCCACATGCCCCGACCGAGGAGAGTCTTCCAGAAAGACTGGCTACCCGGACCGATTAAAGAAGACCACCACTTCCGTTACCATCGATACACACAGAAGGTCTTATCTGGACGAACGAAGTAAATGGGCCAGCAATGGCAAATTGAGGTTTGAATTGAGCACAGACCCACCAACCTGTTCAGGGATCAGGTTCGGGTTCGTGGCTTGCTTTGGACTCTTGGCAACGAACCTGTGTCCGTCCATACTTAACATGAAACTTTCATTCCTTCCCGAACCCGGCACGAACACAATTGTTCTTTCACGCACTCACACACGCACCTCTTGCTTGCACCTATTATTGCTTGAAAGTGCCGTCATATTAAGTTGATGTGCTTTCGTCCATGACTAAAAGGCTCAGAGCGTGAGTGAGTGAGTGTGTGAGTCATGCTAAGTTTGGATTTCATTCGAACTTGCACCACGCTCGTTTTCCGTTAAGGTATTCATTCAGTTTTCCCTTTCCTTGACTATCGATGGATGGATGGATGGATGGATGGTATTCTCAAGAAGACCGAACGAAAAGAGATTCGGTGTTACGATTATGATAAGTGCCGTTGCGATCGGTTTTGGAATGACAAACGCTGTCTCTCTCTCAGTCAGTCAACGATTCCTGTGGTCAGTTGATCGGAGAAGAAAAGGTGACTGTTGCTTGAAAATGGAGAAAATCCCCCGAAAACAAACAGGTTTTTACGAACACACCGTTACGTTACTTAGGATCGGGAGATGAGAGAAGACTTCTCGCCTGAACAAGAATTGCTCAGGCAGAATTAAAATGAAAATCGCTCAAAAAAGACTTTTTTTTCAGGGTGGTGATGGAAGCTTCGACTGCCTGAGGTTGATGTTATCGTACTTGAAATCCGTGCGGTGACGACATTTACTTCATCTTTACTTTTTGGGCCTGCCTACAGCTGGATAATTATATCCCTGTCAAAGGTTTTAGGTCTCCTTAGCATCTTGCAACTAATCTAGGGTTTCTCGAACCTGCTACATTAATTGCGAACAAGATCTACAGTCTCCACAGAAAGGGATTAACCCGATTAAGCATGAGAGTGCCTCCGGAATCCCAAGGAGAGCTCACCAAAAGTTGGTTGGAATGCTTCATATTCCAGGTCAAACGAGGTACTTTGACCATGTTTCAGAATAAACGACCTTCTTCTCGTCTTCTCTCGCACGCAAAAAGCGAGTATTGAGAATGTATGTTTGGCGCATCAAACTTGTTGCTGACAGCTTCTTGCTGGCCCCAAGCTCATTTTTTTCTCTCAAAGCACATCCTCGGCACTCTAAGCCTCTCTTTGGAGTCAGTGTTTGAAGTGAACTTTTTTCGGCTATTTTCTTCTGGCCCATTCTCTCGTTTTGTCGAGGCTCATAAAGGGATTCTAAGGCTTTTTCCCCCCGTCTCTTTTGGCTGTGGCTTCTATTCTGTTGGTGGGTTGAAATGGCGAAAGACGACGATGACGACGACTACAGGCGGGGAATGCTTTTTGACTTGATGACTAATTAAATTTCACACTCGGAAATCCAGCTTGACCCTAGAACTCATTACCAATTCAACTTTTCCACATCCCTCGAGAGAAAGGCACCGGGGAAAAAAAGATCGGGGGACAGAAAGGAGCGATATTTCAGCGATGCGGCCGAGATAATGCCGAGCCATCATGAACCATCGTCGTGCTCAGAGAGGAAAAAACCGAACCATTCTCCCGTTGGAATTTGTCAAAATTAAAGAACCCTCGGCCAGAGGGCAAACAGACATTGGTGTCGTCTTTTGAGTTATTACATGAATATGAATGTACCGTTGGTAGCTCGCTCCAATCTGCGCCATCCGATCCAAATCTCATGGCGGGGAAGAATTTCACACTCAAGAACTTGGTGGCTTTTTTTCAAAGCTCCCAAAACAATCGTGAGAATGAGTGACCTCCCCCCTCTTCAAACACATTTCTGCCGACATCCTACCTCGACCAGCCTATCTTTAGTATGGATGGCTTGACCCCCAGACATCGACGACGTAGTACGCTGCTTAGGCATTTAAGATTTAGATTTATGAGGATCGCAAAAAAGGAAGCAGAATTATTCAAAGCCCAGAGCCTCGGAAATTGGGTCAAACCAAGAACTCGTTGGTTCAAGCCTGGGAGCTTCGAATTCAGGGATATCGGAGAGATTATTTTTTATTAGAGGTGCGAACGTATACATATATTTCGTTTGTAGTGCCACTGGATTGACCCCGTTGTTGATCAAACGGAGGGAGTCTGGACTATTTTGCTGATGTAACGCTTTTACCCTCGTCTTTCCTGGCCAAAGAAGTGGAGTGAGTAGTAGTAGTACATGGTGAATGAAGTAGTTGTAGGAATTGGTATCCCGAGTGGCGGCAGTGGCGGCCCTGATCAAACCAAACCACTTGAGGAACAACCAACGAGCACCAAAGGAGAAAAAAGGGAACTAAAACGGGCGACGCCGCTGCCATTTGCCCGGGATTTGGCGTCTCATTTCAAAACATAACAAAAAGCCCGCAAAACGGGAAAGCGGGGAAAATGGGCAAGAAAGGGAGAGGGAGGGTTGAAAAAAAAAATGAGTAAGGTAGGCCGAAATTCCTGTCCCCTTTCCTCCCGAGAATCTCCCACGGCAAGCAAGAGGAAAATCGAAAGTGCAAGTCCGAGTGGATGGAATGTCAAGTGTTGCAAGTATGTTCTAAGTGGTGATGTTGGACGAATTCAAGCGATCTCTTGTGAATGTGTCGTCGTTTTATTTCGAGAAGAGACTAGAAGAAGGATAAAGAGGACGAGGAGGAGGAAAAGGAATGTGTCAAAGGGTCCCTCTGGTCTTGTGGTGGCGATTTCGCAACCGTGTAAATATGTGCCACTCCTTGATCCGTCAACGAAAAGGCGGCAAGAAGTCAATAAGCTGGAATGTACATGTATCCTTGGATCTTACCTTGGCAAATAAATCCCCCTTTTTTCTTGATGACGGCTAGAGGTATATACGTTAATGTGTGCATGCGTGAGTGTGGAAATATCGTGGTTGAGTACAGTTCAACGGAGTGCAAAACAGAGCTAATACTCGAAGCTCTCACTGTTCACAGCTATACACTCACTCACTTACTCACTCGCTCATTCACTTACTCACTTACACACTTGTTCAAACAAGAGGTGTCAATTTTTGGGTTTGGAGCCCTCTCACTCATTCGCGAAGGCACGATAATTCTGGTCAAAAAGCTCGGCGAAGCACTCGCTTGGTGGGCCACAACTTTCAATCAATCAATCACTTTCCCACCAATGAGCTCTCTAGTTGGCTAGATAACTAGCTCGCTTACTAACGAGCCAACTAGTGTGTTGTTTGTCGTTAATGCTGTTGTCGTTTGGTTTCTCACTTTCCTTTTTTCCGTGAGTGGCACAACCAAACAGAACTAATAGAATGTATGTCACTGGTCTCCTGTGCTTTCTCGTGCAAAATTGCACCAATCAATCACTAATCAGGTTCAGCCTAAATAACTTTGTTTTGGGTTGAGGAAACACTCTCAATTTCGTTCAGCATGAAGAGAAAACTCATCCGCCCCCGAGATGTATCGAGGTTGAGAACCATCAGGCAACTGACGAGACCATGCTCTATTCCACGCGCGCGAATATGTGTGTGTGTGTGTGAGAGAGAGAGAGAGTCTGCCATTCCCAGAGTACCAGAACTACGACTACTACTACTACTACTTCTAAGACCATTGGTACACCTGAAGTCTTGAGTTGCGCTCGTAGTATGCATTTGGTGGTGTTGGTGCTTGGCAGAAACCATATTTGCTAGCACCGTCACTGCCGCTACTATCATTGCTCCAATCGCCATCTCCACCACCGCCGCCATCATTATTATTACCACCACCACTTCTTCTACCATCTCCAAGAACAAGTCCACATACTCACACTTGAGTGCACGAAGCGGAGGCTCTTCAGCTATGAGAGGCCTTGCCAAGGAAAGGGACATCATCATGCCTGCGCAAAACCACTTTCAAGCCATGGCGGTGGAGTTGTACATGGCAGAATACTACCGCCATTACTACCACTACTACTACTACTACTTCTTCTACAACTACTACTATACTCTAGAGTGACGATAGTATTAGTTGTAGTAGTCCGAGTTTTCATCAATGAACGTGAGTTGACCGAGCGCCTTCCAAACTTGTCGTACAAGATTGAACGTCAACCATTCACTCTCAATTCAAGTGAGAGAACCAACCTACGAGCGAATGCACGCAGTACGTCCGTACGTCTGTCCGTATGTTGTACAAGGAGATGTGATTTGACCCATAATGAGTGACAGCCTCCCCCAACCATCATCATCATCATCATCATCATCAACGTTACCACCTCCCTCTCGCCCTTCTTTAGTCTTCTGAAAAAGAGGCCAGACCTGGTTCAAAATGCGCAAAAACTCACAGTGGGTCAAGTCGAAGAATAGCTCCCAAAGTACGACGACCCATAAAGCGCGCTCTTTGGCAGGAAATGCCCCAAAACTGAATCACACACGCACCAATGAGGGAGGATGAAGGTGTCTGAACACGTGAATATATTTGCATATTTAAAGACCTAGGCCAATGCTCAACTACATGGGAGAAGGTGAATCATGGCGAAGGACTGCTGGGAAAAAACTTGTGCCTCAGTACACATTTGTCCAGTCGCCCGTGAACCTGTCAAAGTCCGGAGAAAATTGATTCCCACGTGAATGCTGATGGAATAAGCCTATTGAGAGAGTGCCTCCTTCAGGAGGATGATCTGATAATTTCCTTGTAATATCCGATTTGCCAGCTTAATCCTCCCAAATTGTTTGGAAGCGTTCATTCGCCTGAGGATGATGCTCTGCATGGCTTTTTTTCTTCTCCACGAGGCCTGAAGATGGATGACAGGGATGAGAGACGAAGGAGCTCCCCTCTTTCTTCTTCATCGTCGTCTCTTCCATCTGCCTTTGCTCTTCCTCGAGAAGATCGTCTGCCAAGCATCATTGTCCGTCCAATCTCGGATTTCGTACCCGTACTTTGAGAATCGCCTAGGTACATATTCTATTTCTTCCCATTACTCAGATCTGAGTCGGGAACAATTTTGGGGTGGTCAAAAGCGCGTCAAGTACGAGCTGATGATTCCAAGCTACCACTGGGTCTGTATGTATTGTGCATGGTACTACATACACTACCATATACTCGTACCACTCGGAAAGAAAAGAAGGACCTCGAGGAAGAGGAGGAAGATCGGAACGGTTGATGATGTCCAAGTCACGACAGACGTACTTGGATGAGCCTCGGGATGGTTTCTTCTTCCATTAAGGGCCCCACGAGAGCATTTGAGGCATTTAAGAGCATGGTTAGCTGACGGTCACACACGACTACGACGAACACATCGTCAACGAACCAACGAACTCGGAAATTCGAGGCAATCACCATAACAATGATGATACCAATAGGCCTACTAACTCCGCATTATTGCGACGATAAATAACAATAATCCCGGTAGTAATCGTCCCAACACAAATAATAATAATAATAACCATTCGAAGAAAAATGCAGAAAACCAAAGCAGTCCCGGACAGGATTTATTTGATTATTCAAGAATAAACACCCTCCTTGTTTAGCACCCAATGAGTAGAAACAGCCGCCTCGTGAATGCCCATATCATGATCATCATTATCGTCGTCCGAGGAGGAGCTGGAGGAGGGGGAATTCGACTTCTCTGGATCCTTTTCCGCCGTTTTCTTCTTCCTCTTTTTCTTCTTCTTTTTCTCCTCGTTTTGCTTATTCTTGGACGACGTGAGCTTGGATGTTACTTGACCATCGGGATCCAACTGGAAAACGGGAAATCAATCAAGACGCGAGCGAGGTCCAAGGTCAAGGGTGGTGGTTTCTGGCTGCCACTGAGCCTGAGTGAGTAGCCCAGGAACTGCTGCCGACGTCCTATTTGAAGACATTTCTAGTGGCATTATGTCTAACGGGCCACCATAATAATTCTATCTATTCACTCACTCGAGGGCCCCCCATTCAAACCTAGCTTTGAGGGACTCGCCATTAAATATTATGAGCACGCTGCTCGCGGGGATGGTGGCATTTCCTGTCCAGCTAAAGGAAACAATTGATTATTCTATTTGATGAGAGATACTAAAACGGGGGGAATTCATTGGAGACCTTGTAGCTGCTGGCGTAGCTCAGGTTGCAGCACTATAACCCTAGTATACGACTCGACTAAAGAAAAAGAAGAAGAGCTGAACTTGAGCATAGACAGCCATCGCAAAAATGGAAATGAAAAAATGCTCGAATGCAACCTTCATCCGAAGCAATTATCATTGTGGGATGCTCATGGGGTTGTAAAATGTTAAGGTTCATCCTGACCTTCCGCTAGGATTCATTGTTTATCCATCCACCCCAGAGAGAGCCGAAATTGTGATTGAACACATCAAATCCGCAAGATCTTGTAGAGGTTTCTACTCAAGCCTACTGAGACTCAGATCTAATCTATAACATGAAATATTCGATCCTTCAATTGCCAAGCGCAGAATCTGTGTTCAGAATACCAACGTACGTCCAAGGATAATGGAGCAAATCGGTATTGTGCGAGACCTGAGGTCGATTTTCAATGCTCCATGATGACTGACAAAGAGGAAGGACTAAAATGACCCATGAAAGAAAAGAAACCCACCATCGTACGTGTGCGTATGTTAGTACTCGTTTTATGAATAAGCATGTAAATGAACATGCTTGCCGCCGTCATTTTTTCCAGAGAACCATTACTGTTACAAAAAGGTTGAATCAAAAGTGGTGAGACGAATTTTGAGGAATGTGACCTCGCCACTTTCAGTAAAGGAAATATTAGTAGACCATTCGCATGCAAGAACTCTTTAAGGGATCAAAGAGGAAATATAATCTATTGCCAACATTATTGAAACAACAACATAATTAAAAAAATGACATTAAAAAATAACTTTTTCAATTGTCTCCTCCGACCAGTCTTGCATAAGGAACCTTTGCAATTACGGACAATTTTGGTCCGAATTTTTTTCGCCTTTTATTTCAAATTCCTACCGGCTAATCCAATTTTTGACTTTGTAATCATGTGATAACAGCATTCTTCCCCACAAAAAACCTTAAATCTCATCTTGAGATATGTAGTATTGTCGTTCATAATGAAGGAGTACTAAACAAGGCATATCTTACATCGTGTTGGTATGCAATAATTTGGTGCACAGTTCCAAGAGGCCCTTTGAAATTCCAAACACATTTCTACTGATGTGTTTATTGTCATTGTAAAGTAGACCCGACTTCGTGTTAATCTGCCACTGGAAACAAGATATAGTACATGTCTCTTACTGTTCATAGATCCATTTCATATGAAACCAGTCGCAAGAAGTTGGTCGGGATTGCGAGAATTTGCCATAGTTTTTGTGGAAGTGCACAAACACTCGAATGCATGTCTGGGATTTTCGCCATAACAACTCATCTTGCTGTCTGAGGTGATATACAGGGTAACTCAAAACTCTGTCTTCAGCCACGCCGAAGTAAGGTTCTTTTCTTATTAAAAAAAATAATTTCATTCGTTTTGTATGCATGAAGCTCAAAACATCGTGACCACGGCGTTTTTTTTCATGTCCAAATGACATTTTTAGTGAGGGAGGAAACGATGCGTTTACCCGGTCACTAAGCGATGCAAATGCAGTCAATTCGATCGTCACCGTGAAAAAAGTGAGTGAGTGAGTGATGCTACGATGAGCATGGCAGATTATGCCAAATCAGTCTATAAATTCCCCCTTAATCCAAAGTTGTATTTGACATTTATGAGACCATTGTTTTGCACCCACCACAACTGATCTTCCCCACAGACATGAAACGACTTGAACTTTGCACAAAGAAAGATCCATTCATTTCTACGGATGAGAACACCCTCTAAAGCCATATAATTGCTTACTACATATCACATGGAGTGAGTGAGTGAGTGTCCATTCAGTTCGTTTCAGTGATGCGTGTTCCATGTCTGTGGATCGCAAGAGATTACTATCACATGAATTGAGGATGAAATACGACTCGAGCTCGTGAAAGATAAGCCTTGCATTCAATTTCCGGTGGTCCTGGCTGGCTTGAGAAGGAGTGAAATTAAAATCGAAATTTACACGACACCCTGTTCAATAACTCCCAAATTTAGGATAGGGCCGAATCTGCTTGCTTGCTCGCTAACTCGCTTGGATCTCATGATGAATCGAACGTTTCCTTCCAAGTGAACCAGGGCACCCCATCACGTGGGTCTCGCTCGGTTCCAAGACTCGTTGGATGGATGGAAATATGACAGGATGTCTCGCGTCCAAATGTCCGTCTCTCCAATGTCGGGGCGTGAAAATAATGTCCGCCTGCTCATAATCTGAATCGTCTCCTTCGGTATCGAGTCTAAATTCGGACGGAATCAAAGGGGAATCAAGAGGAATTGCCGACATCTCCAACTTGTTCGACTGCATTGCTCTATATTGGGATAATTTATGGGTCTCGATTGGCCGAATGAACGAGTCCAATGGGGACAATCAGCATCGAAAACTCGCTTGGCGGCCCTCCCATACAGTGATCGCTATTGAGCACGAGAATTTCTTCACAAAAAAGAATCTAGGAAAACAGGACGGCTGGGTTACTAAAATTTAAAGTGCATCGTGTGGTTTCATTTCTGGGCGCCAACAAAAGACCGAGACTTGACGGTTTGTACTTGTGAAGAGAAGGGCTCTTTTTTTCTCTTTCGTCTTCCTTTTTCAATTGAAGTCCACAAACTCGCAGAAACTTGAATGACGCAACTTTCGCCCTGAAGTTACCTTAACAGACAAAGCACCCGGGATTCACCATGTCTGATCGCTTCATTCTATGAGACGTTCTACACCGAGGGAGGGAGGGAGAGAGAGGTCTTTTCAGGCCAATTAAAACACAAATTCACGGGTTCCAACGACCACAAACCCCCAAGAAAAGAAAGATCCCGGGGTCCCTCCTCTGTTCTCTCTTTCTTTCGTTCTGTCTTTTTCTTTAATAGGTTATACACGCAAGGATTGCACGCACGTTGACCAAACTTGGTCAAGGCTTTGAACGAACATGGGAATGATATGTTATCCTCGGCAGATAAATAATCATAACAATCACCATCCTCATTCATCACTCTTCATGTCTAGCCTAGAGCTTGCATATGAAAGAGTGGTATGAATGGTTTGGCGGCCGTCGTCGTATCGCAACTGTCTGCCTTTTGAAACTAGTTAGTCTGGGATGATGATAAAGAAGGTTATGAAGCGTTTGATCTATTCTTGTCTGTTGTACTACGACATGACATGGCGTTAGTGTTCTATTATAGAGCTCTTGTGCCCTTCTTCGTCTTTTGTCTGGTCTAAAAACTTGGCGAGCTAACCAGTTTGTTCTGAGATCCGATGAGCTTTTTGAATGAATGTACGAATGTACATATAAATATGTGTCTTCAATTACACTGAGAACCACATTTTATTGGCAGAGAGAAGGGAAACCAAGGCATCGCCTCATTTGGACATGAACTGGAAGAGGTCGGGTCGGGCTTGAAAATTTGGCAACTTTCGAGCTATTGCGCATTTTCTGGGATTCTTCTCCAAGAGCTGGAGGGGATCCATCTGAGTCGAAGAATTTCAAGGATCTTCCTCTCCTCATTCAATGACAGATTCCAATGCCCAATCGATTCGACAGACATGGTCAAGATAGAGAAGCTTTTTTGCCCAAGGACCAAGGAAATGGTTCAAGAGAAATTTTCATTACCCAAGTGACCGAGCTGGAGAAGCTCAAGAAACCCCTCTCCCCTTCTGTATGTATGCCAAATACCTCGTGAATCTCCAATCCTTTGCTACCATTCCCGGGCGATCATTGCGCTGATTGCATCCCTCACTTCTTAGCCTCTCTCTAGAGTTGGGTAAAAAACGGGTCAAGAATTCGCTCGTTTCCTCCGAACCACCAACGTGACAGAACGATGAGTAATGAAAGGCGAAAATCCCTTTTCTCTATTCGAACGGGGATGGATCTTGAACAACTACCACCCAAGACATTCGCATCTGCGCAATTCAAGGCCCCCTTAAGCGGCATAACAACTCACAATGGGCCCCTTTCCTTTCAATGGAGATGTATTGTGATGTCAGACAACGAGGATTGACGCCGCGTTCGTTGTGAGTTTCGTTCGTTCGTTCTTTTTTGTCTTCGAACCTCATTCTGCTTGAATATGATTATTCAGCCCAGTCGGAGGGGCTTTGATTTTCAATTCTGTCAATGAATTATGATTCGGGCCTCCCTTCACCGTGGAGAAGAACCTCATTCCACCCCCCAGACTAGTGCGGACATGCCAGTGAAAAGAATTGCTCGGGTCGGGAATAGTAGTAGGGTGTTAGTTGGTGTGATTGCCACCATGATGATGGTAAAAATGCGGGAGCAGCCGCAGCCTGTGCGCTAGAACGTCACAAGTATTTGTAAGGGGAAAGAAGTACGTACCTCACTCTCCAGAAGGGTCCTCCTTCGCTTGATCGCCTCCAAAAGATCAGGCTTCTTCCTCTTTTTCTTCATCCTCATCATCTTCTCGGAGTTCGTTAGTTTCGATTTCCCGAGCAGGTTTGACCTCTTGCCGCCTCCTTCCCCATCATGATCATCATCATCATCATGGTCTTGTTGGCCGTCGCCATCGTCGTTGACCAATTCATCTTGTGAGGATGGCAGGCCGAATGGGCCTGTGCAACCTGATGGCAACCGAATCTTGGGTCCATTGGAAAACAATCGTACTCCGGAATCGTCATTGTTAAATGACAGATTGATCGGACTCGAGCTTTGGACATCCGAGCGAGAACACGATGAGGGTAAAGTGGAGGCACCAGGGGCCTTCTGAGGGCACTGTCGTTGGCTAGAATCGCCATCCAGAGGCCCTGGGGCAGATGGATTTTCCAGCTCTGAGCAGGACTTGAGTGGACTTTGATGGGTGGTTGTTGGTTGAACTTTTAGCTTCAGCGGATCTTGGCTGCTCGAGGCCGGACCCAACGATGAGGACGACGAAGACGACGACGACAACGGTGGCAGCCGCGGAGATTTGACCGTTTTTACTTTGAATGTTCTTCGGATGTCAATACGAATTGTGATTGGGGCGCGGATCCATCCAAGTGGATAAAAGGAATGTCGATGGATGGATGGACGGATGGATGGATGGAGCAGCCAGAACATCGACCACGGAGGGAGAAAAAAAGAAAGAAAGAGAGGGAGAAAGAAAAGAAGTTGAAAGAAAGAATCCCGATTAGAGAACGAATTGTTTGAACATGGGGGAAAATTGTTGGCGTGAAGAGACCCCCTGCTCACGTTCAATCCATGTTGTCATAATCGCTTGGGTTGCCCCGTCAAATGAGGGTCATTTTTCAAGATGCTAAATTAAATTGTGCTTCGTATTAATGAGCCCATATGTCATGATAGCATTTTCTAATTTGGTATGAGGTGCCATATTGCTAGCTCTTAAGCAAAAGAAAGAGAGAGAGAGAGATGGAGGGGGGCTCTTTTTCCGCATCATCAAACGAGCTTCTGTCCAAGAGAGTTTTTTCCCCTTCAAATCAGCCCGAGACGAACGACGCACGTGGGTTGGTTTGTCGTGGTGGTCGGTCAAGTTGCTCACAAATACGTGCTCACACACACGCACACCCGATCACAATGGGCGCGAGAATGGGGCCCGAAGGTTGCTTTCAGGGCCATTTGAATGACCTGATTTCATTCATAAAATTCTTGTCTTGTCCAAGAAATGTTGGATGAGGTCAGTCTAAACGTCCAAACCATTCATTAAAGGTACATTGCCAACACGTCCAAGCGGCTGCCAATCTCATATTTATAACGAGAGACCCCAAAGATTGGCATCCACGCTTGAACGAACATCCCGCTCTCTTTCAGATCACTTGTAAACTCATGTTTATTATAGGGTCGTTTGTTCTCTGGGCGGCCAATTTCCGTTTGATCTTGCCTTCTGCCTTCTACTACAAGTCGCAAGCCAAGTGGGGAAAACGAAGTAACCAAGTCGCCAATTAACCAATTTCCCCAGGAGCCCATGAATCTTCCTCCTGCTCGCTCAATTGGAATGGGCCAAAAGCCGAACGAAGAAGAGGGCGAGCGAAGATGTGCAAAAATTCCTCATTCAAACAAGCATGCCAAAAGTCGGCCAAAAAAGACGAGTAGATCGAAATGAACGAGAATTAATTACACAGTAAACATCTACTCGCCGGACTCTTCCTCCTCCTTTTTCCCACTTGAGCTAATTAAATTTGCAATTTTGAACGCAAGAAAAATATCCACTTCAGCGTTAGTTTGTCTCCTCATATCTTCAGCAAGAAAGCGATTTCTTTTTTCAAGCCAATTTATCCGTACATAAATGATCCAGATAAGAGGTATGACACATCTTCTCTTTTCGGAAATCATCTGTCAGCAAGGCTTTCTGACATTACTGTATTAACGAAAAAGAAATGGGCCACGGGATTGTTCAAATCGCTCAAGCGCTAATGCACCTACAACAATGAACAGACACTTCTCCATGCTGTTTACAAAGGACGGCAATTTCCTCTTGATTTCTGCTTTAGAACGAAAAGGTCTGTTGCATTGCTCTTGATGTGAATGATGTTGGACCAACATTTTAGGTCACGTGAAAAAACCGTGTCGACTGATTGCTGCTAGTCTGTTGAATAGGTGGCCACCGTCTTTTAGCGAGTGAGCTAAGTTTATCGTTTTTATGGCAAACTTTTCTCCATATCACGTGTCCAAATAGGAGCCTTTTTAATAGCGTTTCCTTTAACCGTGTTTTTAAACGTGCAACTTTGTTACGAATTTGGAGAAAATTCTAAGAAACATGGTAATTTGTTAAAGCGATAGTGGCCTCTTATCCACGTGGCTAATGATTTTGAAAGACAAAAAGTGCATTAAAAATATTGGCATTATAAATATAAATGGGCGACGTAGTTAAGCCATTTTAGGCTTTGTGAAAAACTAACGAGAAGGAAAAATATTTGGCCAGTCATTGACATCCAAGAGACAAATCGAGCAAGCTTTTGAAATTAAATTTCTTAACCATTTACACCCTCCACTGATACTTCATTGCCTTTTTAGAATTCAAAATTATTGCAATATTATGTATATTGTGTTCGGTATTATATTCGTAATAGATTTGTAATTCTGGAAATCGAAACCCGAATATTGATTTGTTGATTTTTGGTCGAAAGTACGAACGTGGCCCAAACCCACTTTGTTTTGGTTAAACTAAAAGTAATAATCCTAAGCCCTTGAGATGAAGAATATCTTGTGAGAACAGATTTTTTGAAACGACAAATTGATCGAAAAGGCCCTTTTTTTTTAGAAGGTTCTTTAAGTCTGTGTTCCCATGGATCACGTATCTTTTACGAAAACACGCAAACATAATCAAGTTCATTAAGAAAGTATAAAGTTTCTTGCCAGAACCTTTAATCAAGTTCAGGAACCTCGTATCTATGATTCGGCAAAACTCTGTCCCAACAAAGCGTGGGGAGTGGTCCCTTTTGATACCTTCCCAATCGGTCAAGGAAGACCCGGAATGTACGAATGTACATAGAGGATCGGGCTTTTTGTTTTATCAGTTTACACGTTTTTCACTCATCGAAAACACTTCGACCCGAACACAAATATCGTGTTCTTATCGCTTTTTCCGCCCAAGAAGAGGCTTCCACCTCCCTACGATAGCTAATGGCTCTTAGTGTCTTCCGATGACCTCAGAAGCAGACACACACACTCACATACATACACAAAATGTCACACACCCTGTCAGAGGCTGTCACACACTCATTATCAGCTGGAAATCGAAACCCGAATATTCCCGCATGTATACTCAATACGTACGAGTCCGAAGTACTACGTACACCACGGATAAATAGATGGATGGATGGTTGGCCAAAATTCCATTCCTAAAACCACTCCAGGCCTTATTTTGACTTCTGGTCAGGAAAGGCTCAATAAAAGCAAATTGGGATGCACTCTCGACTCAGACATTATTTCAACACTCGAATGGAGTATGTTAGGGGATTTTGAAGCGGTCCCGACATTCTTGGATGAAGCAGCACAGGATTCTTTTCTCCGGTCAGATTGAATCTTGAGAACTTGCCATTCGAGGGCCACCGACTCAATTAATTGCCTTGGACAGAAATGTCACAAAGTCAGTCGGGAAACCTGGAGCTGGGTCCATAAAACTTGATGGATGTAAAATTACTTCCTAAAAAGCCTCGTGAACTGACATTCCTGCGACGGACGGACAGAGAGGGAAAAACGGCGAAAAACGGGCTCTTAATCTCACCAAGAAGACTCTTGAAGTTGACACAACCGGATTACTGTGCTGATTCAGTCAGCAAAAGTGACTGAAGATCAATGAGTCGAGTACCTTAAATTTGGCGTTTTAGTCACTTAAAGACTCGGGGAGAAAGTTCAATGGGAAGAAAAAAAACAAGGCCAAGCAAGGAAGCTTTTCCACTTTGGTGTGACTAATTGATTTCAAGTTTCCCTCATTCCTCCAGATCGGTGGTGTTGATTTTCATGTCCTGATTGCCCATATTTGGTCACACTCTAAACGTTTTGGCGCAATCGCCAGATCGGTTTCCGAAACAGACACAATGGTAAACAAGAACCAGAAGTGTGAACAGGACGAGAATAGGTGAATGAAAGAAATGAGCCCCTTGGTTTGGTTTCTTACTTTGCTCAGAAACCAATAACCGAAACATGCTCCATCATACTTTTAAACGCCAAAGTGCGTGACGAAGTGGTTAGAAGAGTGTTTTTAGTTCATTTTCCCCATTGTTTAGTGTTCACGAAAAACTTGGATCGGTTTCCTCTTTTTTTCTGACAAGGGGCCCTTTGCTGATGGATATGACCACATTCACTTGAGTTCTTTTATCCCAAATTCATGTTTTAGAGTATTTCAATGAGAGACTTGAGTCAGAGTTGTATTAAAATGCCAAACAAACAGGCTCAAAAGCAAAAATCTTTTAAACATAATCTCGTTAAATTACCCAACCCTGAGTTGGAACAAACCCTTTAGTCGAACCTGTTTACGAAAACGTCCTCCATAATTACCAAATGGCATTTTGATAGGTGATATAAGTACCCAAGTGAAGTAAGGGGTGCTTGAGACGGAGTATGAAGAGCGAAAAAAATGGGTCGATGATGGTTTAGGAAATTCACCATCAACCATTATTGCCTGGTTGACGAGGGCCGCCCAACCCAGGTCTGGTTGTGGAAATGCTTGCTAGGGTTTTGCATGCGCCCGGTGTCCATCAGATAGTGCGTATGTTTTGACTGAAAATCGTGACAATATTTAAATCCAAGGGACCAACGCTAAATGACCGAGTACTGCGATACACAATCCATCAATTGGTATGTGTGCGTGAGTGTGTACGAGAAACCAAGAATCTCCAAGAGTATCTATCTCCTAGACCCAACCAAACAACCAACCAACCAAGCGAGCGAGCAGTCTGACCCATGATGATTAGGAACTTTTGGTATTCCGCGCCAGTGGCAATCGATTCTTTTGGTTATCGTTTCAAGAAAAGTAGGGCAACACAAAGCTGGGCTCGACACTTCAAGGCAAAAGAAACCTTGTAAGTATTCTTTTTAATGAACTTTCATATTCAAACCTCCATATTTGTTTTCTTTATCTTTTTTAATCATCATCTATTCTATTTCGGGTAGCTTTAAAAGTTCTTTAAACCCTGCACTAGTCAACAAGGAATGTCAAATTGAAACCCATGCAAAATAATGTACCTGTCTTTAACAATATTGTTCAACAAACTTAGGCATCACTTGCTACTACCTATTTTTTGTCGCTTATCAGCCATTTTTCCACCCTCCCAAATCGCCCTCCCCCCAAAATTTTATGAGCTTTTTGAGGGAAGGAATGACAAAAACATGTTTCTTATCGGACAACGCCGAACATATTTTCTTGTGGTATTTCTTTCTCCCTTTGGAGTCTCCGGATTTGGTCATATCCTGGGACTCGAGGGAGAGAGAGAGAGGGAAGAGAAGTAATAAAGAAACTTAATGATTAATAGGATAAGAGATGGCGGTAACAATGACCCCCGAGTTATGGACATATTGGGGCCCTCCGTCCACACCCAATGATTCTTGCTCACGTTTACAGGTTAATTAATGAAGGAAAGCTTCCCCCTCCCCTCCAAAAGTCGTCGTGAAATTAACTCAAGAGTCGTAGAAATATGGGTCATTGAGTTTGGAAAGAAGCAGGAGAAGACGAAGAAAGAAAAAAATGAAATGACGGCAGTAGTAATAATCGAGAGGATCTGAGCGACTTGCCAAGCTTGGGTGTTTCAATCATCCTTACCTATCCATGTGTTCGGACAGTTTCTTGGCAACAAAATCTTTGAATTCTGGAGTGAAATAAGACGAAGCTTGAGGGAATCCATTCTCGTCCACCATATTCTTGTCGCGCCTCAACGACTTTTTCTCCGTAGTTGTGGATGTCGCCTCATTCGCCGATGCCTTGGGCTCCGCCACCCAAACATTATTGTCCAGTCCTTTGGATCGACCTGCAAATACCATACGAGTAAGGTCCCTCCTCATTCCAAAGCAAGAAAATAAAGAAAAAGAACCCACGCAAATTAGATTGACCTAGTAATATAAAAAACCAGTCTAACAACGCTTCACTGCGATGTTGACGAAGTGAACTGTACCATGATGAGCTTTTTGGGGCTTCTTTATTGTTTCTATAATCTGGAAATGTTGGATTACAACAAAATTGGTGGTCGACTAGATTTTTGGTTCGCTCTCAATCAAGTCCAAGATTTATGGGAACCGAGAACAAAACAGGATTGAACAACGTTTACCAAACTCATCCGAGGATTTCATTCTTGACAGATAAGTATGTCAAATTTTGATTCAGCCGTTAGCTTGATTGTGGGTTCCGATTCAATGAGCTGACCCAAAATAAAGTTAAGCCAAAAAGATCACCGAGAGAATCTCATGCTGCGAACTGGTGATGTCTTAAGATATTTAACATGTGAACATATGAAAACAAGATACGCCGATAGGATGGAAACCATTTAATAACTAATCGGTTGAGGGCGGAAAAAATCTTTTTGAAGCTCCAAAAGGTAAACAGAAGGTATTTTTTTTTGTCGCTTAAATTAGGCAAAAAGACACGATAGAAGTTTTTTTTAGCTTCCCTTTTCTTTTCCCTCAATTTTTAACCCTTTGAGGTCAAAGCATTTGGTATTTTTTGTCCAAAATATTTTACTCTCGTTTTATGGCCGAAATCATTTTTGTCCTTCTTTTCTTTTGGGAGATTTTTGGAGTCTTTTTCTTGGTCCCATCTTGAAGAAAGTGCTATTAGGTGTGAAAATGCAAATTCCATCAGTTAAATCTCTAGATAGTGCGAAAAAAGTTCGAAGAGAGTACGGATGGGTTTTTGGAGAGAGCAAAGATTTTTCGTTTCTGTCAGAACACCTCGGATGTTTTTAAATATGCAATATCCCTTCATCAAACTCATTGCCAATACATTTTTTAGGCGAATTATACTTAGGAATAATTTTGTAATCACATTGTGTCGGCTCAATAGCCTCTCAGTCCATCACTACTTTCAATGAAATGCGCTTGATCCTCGCTCCATCCAACAATCCAACAATCAAAGGTTGCGAGAAAAAGAGACGTTAGAAGATTCAAGAGTTCTATTTCGACGACAAGGCAGAGCTATCCACGGGAAAATAATCTTGTTTGATTTCAGTCCAAGAATCCGGACAATCTCGATTCTGGTAAATTTGGACCAATCGACGGACAACATGGGCCACGTGGATCTCCTCATACCAACACGTGACACTATCTCGAAGAAGTACCACCCCAGTTGTCAGCGAGTTCTCAGTGAGAACCACTTGGTAAGGGATGCCAAAGAGATCCGCAAGATGGTCGTTGGATGCTTCGTTGAACACTCGAATACCTTTTTCTTGAGCCAAAAGGGTCAAGAGCTCCTGGAGATCCAAAAGATCCGGGGATGGATTTTTTGCCACGAAAGTCGTTTGAAACGGCGCCAATTGAGTGTGCAAAGCTGGAAAACAAATACGGAATGGATCTCGAACTTGCAGATCTTGGAACAAAAAGGTTTACCAATTCGAGTGGAGGGAATGAACTGTCTGGTTCTCACGGAATCTAATAATAGAGTTAATGTGGCCATGTCCAAGTTCGTGGAAAGACACAACTTGTCCGGTTCAACCAGGTCCATGTGTTCCAAAGGTTCCGTTGAAGACACAGAGGTTGTTACGAAGTTTTGACCCTCAAAGTTGCAAGAAATGAACGCTTTCGGAGCATCGCTCGTGGGTTTCTCTTCGCGAACTAAAACACTGGCGGGATTGACTAAAAAGTTCTTCCAAAATCGTCGACGCACACGCAAGAAATCGTTGTATCGCCACTTCCACTTGTCCGGATTATCACTTTGAAAGTTCACTTGACACGTCATCACCAACGGGCTCTCAACACGAATGGCACTATCGTCCAAAGTTATCAAGTTGTCCATGGCTTTCGAATGTTTTTGGCAGTGGTCATCAAAAGAAACAAATTTCTCAAGGCTCTCTTTGTGTCTAGCCAAGAGATTTTCTTGCAATTGATGACCATTCACACCAAATGTAAAGCATTCTGGATGAATCCGTGCCCGTTTCAGCCAATGGCCTTGGACTAACTTCTCCACCGCTTTGGCCAACATGATTTAAATTTACTTGACGTTACTATATTTGTTCTCTCCCACTTCTAATGGAATATTTCCCGGCGGGGCAACGAAAAAATCCTCTTCCACCACTTTGGCGTTGGCCAGAATATCGGCTTTTGAGTTGTCCTGTTGCTCGATATCCGGTCGGAGTCTTAGGGTTTCGTCTTCCAAAACACTGATCATGGGTTCAATTCCCGTGGTATCCACATCTTTGAGAGGTTGAGCGAATCGAATGGCCTCTTCCAATCGGCGAACCCCTTCCTCATTGGAAAAATCGACGAGTGATAACCGTTCCAAATGAGCCACCAACTTCGAGTCCACTTGAACAACGGGCGATGGAGTCGTATTATTTCTATTCTTATGAACGCATTCGACGGGTTTATTCGGAATATGCGAGTTGAGGCAACGGCTTAAAATCGGGCCTCGAGGCCTTAGCTTGGATAGAGTGATGATCAGCATGACAATGCCCAAAGCCCCGTGGAATGAGAAAAACTAATGCCAAGAAGGCCGACTAGGTTGGGTCGAATCAATCAAACTGGAAGGAAATAGAGCTCGAGAGCGTGAGACGAGTTCCAATTTTGTCAAGTAAGTAATCGATCTGAACTTGGCATTAGTTTCTCTTGGCACACCACATTATATTCGCGATCCGTCATTATTGGTAATTTCTTACAATATGCAATATCTAATCAAATTGATTCATTTCGCCTTTGATTCGTTGCCATCTTTGGACTAATTGAAAGGCTAGATGCCTTTTTGATTTCTTGATTCATTGGACAGGCGATTGTCAAGAGATTTTTGACAAAAATACTTGCACTGTTTTGATAGGAAAATCCTGAATTATCCTCGAACACTCACAACTCTTTTTCAGAACTTTTCATAGTGACAATTATCATATTTAGTAAGGATTTTAGACTTTGGCAAGAGTTGAATTCGTATTAGGCAAGTGGAAACGGATAGGTTTGAGGAATTCGCTCATTCTTGGTTCATTTTTGATTTGAATTTTATCATCACATTTTCCAAGCGTTAGCCTTCACTTTCTTCAAGTACACAGTTCCTATTCCTTTTTCAAAGTTGCAATTGGAAACAAATGGAACAATTTTTCTCAAGTCCTGACTGGTTAAACCAATTATCTGTTACAGGAGATTCTCGACACATGAAACCCTTTAGTGAGCGCGGGAAGGTTCAAGTCCAATGATTCACAAAATCACGAGAAGCCAATTTTGATCAGTTTGAATCCGAAACATACTTTTTCAGCATAACCCAAAGCTTTGAGGCCAAAGTAATGTACTGACAATATAATACAATGACTTTTGACTTTCGGTAGTTGTGCAACAATCACAAACCCATTTTTACTTCTTGGTCTCACTGGTGCTTCCAGTAGAGGGGTTGAAAACAAACGAAAGTGTCCAAAGAGTTCAAGATACAAAGAGAGATTTCTAGTAGGATTGCCTTAATATTACCCGTGGTTTGGAGTGGCAGATTCACCACGGATACGGCGGCCTCGCGAAACTTAGCCAAGTCATCCAGGTCGTCGTCGTCGCTACTCTCACAAGGTTTTCGCCGAGATTGCGACCTCATCACTCCCTCGTTATGATCGATCATAAAACAAAACACGCTTTCGACAACATTCCGTCACATGTTGTTGTGTTCACATGAGGACTTGGTTTGATGCCAAACCCAAACTCGATTCGAACCTTTCGGTCATCTCTACTATGATTGAAGGTTAGAAAGGCAGGCCAAGGCTGGCAGAAAATCAGTGAGTGGTTGAAGGTTTTGGGAAGTTGATTGAGAGTATTTTGAAACTGTCTATTTTAGGGCAACACGTAATGGATAGGCTTCCGTGGATATTTGGAGCTGATGTTTGATAAGAAAAAAACATGGGTTCAAGTCAATCTAAAATGTCCGTTTGGTTGTATCCCTAACCAGGGTTGCCAGATGGCGGTTTGGCCCGCCAGATTTTGGTGTTTCTGGCGGTTTGAGGCCTCGTCTGGCGGCGAGATTTTTTATTTGGCGGGACGAAAAAATCTGGCGGTATTCTGGCGGTTTACGTTACAGTCTGGCGTTGGGAAATTTCTGTTTGGCGGAGAAGAACATTTTGACAAGTTTCTGGCGGTTTTTAACTGAAAATCGTGAAATTTGGCGTATTTTCTTTGATTTGTAGGATTAGTAGAAACACAGTAGTGTCACACTGTTCTAGCAGAATTCAGCATACAAGAGCTGGAGCTCAAAGTTTGCTGCAATTTCAGATAAACAATCAAAAGTAGCGCTTATAATAATCATCACTTATACATCCTGATATTAAAATCTTATAATTAATATAAGAGAGTGCTAGGCTGTTGAAACTAGTATTGGTAAGCTTGAAGATTTTAGCAAATAGAAGATGCTTTTCAAGCTGAAAAAGGGGCAAACAAAATGCGCTAGATTGGAAAAAAATGTGCTGGCATTTTAAAGAAAGTGTGTTGGGATGAAAAAAATAAATGCTTGAATTGGAAACAAAGTGTATTGGAATAGCAAATCAATTTATTGCAGTGACAAACTCAAATGTCAAAGAAACTGAAGAGTTTTTAAGCAAAAACAAAAATGTTTAAAAAAAAAAAATTTGCGTTTATGTTGGCTAAAACATGGCTAATGAAGTGCAAGAAATGACAAAAAAAAACAAATTTTGTAAATATATGGGTAAAAGGCCAAAGAAATAATACACAAAATTTCCAAATATTTCAACTACTTACAAAAGCACATTTTTAGGGTACGAAGCCTTTCGAAAGTTTCACACTCATGATTATTAGCTTGAATATGATGGTGGTTTGCTTTATTTTTTGTCTTATTTGGTCTTACTGATAAACTCAAATTCAAAGTCTCTTTCTATCTAAATGAGAGCAAATGTGTGCGAAAAATGTGTCTTATTAAACTGGATCAACCCGAAGGATGCTTGATAAGTTCAACTCAGCTCTCTTTATTGATGAAAGGTTAGTGCATGATATGTCTCCTCTAGAACAAGTGCATAATGAAGGAACTGGAATCAGGCGTTATTCTGGCGTTTTTTTGAAAAAAATCTGGCGGCGAATTTCGATATCTGGCGTTTTTGACAGGGTGATCTGGCGTTTTTGGTCTCCAATTACCTGGCAGCCCTGTCCCTAACGTGGGTTCGAAAATTTGGTGACCATGGGGAGGAATAGGCGATAAAGTATAAAATAAACCGTAAATAGTTCATTAAACCTTGGATTTGCTTAGTGGGCGGCCAAAAAACGTTTTATATTTTATTTTGAAGAAAAGAAACCGATTTTGTCGCTAATTTGATTTTAATCCTTCTCAAAAGGCTACGAAGCTCCAGTCTTTTCTTATTACAGCGTCTTGGTCACGCTGTAGAAATTGGATCTTGGAGAGAGAGGCCATTGTCGTCATTTTGTCTGTCTTGCTCGTATGCATAGCTGATATTGGCCAAAATTGCCCATAAGTTGCGTGAAAAGGCAAATATTTCCAAAGAATATTGTGAAATACTTGCCCAAACAAATGGAAGTTCATAGTAAAAATGAAAGTGCGCAAGACGTATTTTCAATGCCAAATCCTATAATTGCGTGAGCTAATGCCTGTGAATCAAATTATCATCTTCATTGAGCACCTTAGTATAATTTGGGAGAAGCAAACCGTAGGCAAGAGGCCAAACGCCGAAAATTTTAAGTTTTTCAAAAATTTGCCCTCTATGAATACGTTTGTTTGGGCAAGTTTCAACTGGTCGCTGATGATAAACGGCCCTTGCTGCCCGCAATGAAATTTCACGACCGGCCTGCTCTAGTATCTCCACTCTAAAGACCTCTATGAAATGGATGGCCCGTTGTAAACATGTAAAAGGTGACTAAGACGTTACAGTCCAAATAGCTGACCCTGATTTAGACTAAACTGATGAAATAAAGAATGGGGAAAAAATCCGAGAGTGCGTGACCGCTTTTTTTCAAGTAGCGAAGGGCTTACTTTACCCTTTTAAGAGACTTCTATTGTAGTAATGCTTCAGTAGATATGCAATTACATGATGTTTTCGACAGTCTATTCCCAAAGTTAGGTGGAGTTCTTTTAGGGGAGATATTTATCTACGTGATGAAAGAGTCTTTGAACAGATTGGTTGACATATTGTTGAGGATGAGGCATATAAAAAATGATTGCCCTTATATTTAGGGTGTCTTGGTGCATTCTGGCTGGATTACTGAACAGAAACAGACGGCAGCAGACAAGTCATCTTTCTGATGGAAGCACTTCATCTTTTCCCGCCTGTTGCTTTTGCCCCTGTTTGCCAGAGAGTTATCTAACAAGGCTGAGTACAGAAAGATGTATTACCATAAATCAAGAGTAGTGATGAAAGGGTGAAAAGGTCTCAAAACCGAAACCAAAAGTTTCGGCCGAAAGAGGGCTTAACCGAAACCGAAAGGAGCTAATTACAAAATTGTTCAAATAAAAATCCGCCTTAAAAAATATAATGCTCATGTGTTCGATGTTTGGTAGTTGCAAATTTTGAAAAATCGGAAAACTTAAATTTCAGAGGTTTTTGGACCAATTTTTTTTCGATTTTGTTGTCAAACTCCATTTTATATAGTATTTGTCTGCTTTCGGTTTTGGTAGGCATAACCGAAACCAAACCCAAATTTCGGCCGTAATTTCGGCTGAAAGCGCTTTCGGTCCATCACTAATCAATAGTCAAGATCAGTGAGAAGTCTTGGTTGAGGCAAGCCCTCTTTGTGAGGGGATCAAGGAACTGGCAACTTCAAAATCAAAGAGCAAGCAAGAGCGGCCAGGGTCAAACACAGTCAAAGGGCTTGCTGATCTTTGATAACTTCTACCTAATCTGCCCTCAACACCTAACTTGCAATAGCAGCAGGAAATTTTGTCCCACCTCAAATCAGGATCATTTTTAATATGCCTCATCCTCAACAATATGTCAACCAATCTGTTCAAAGACTCTTTCATCACGTAGATAAATATCCCCCCTAAAAGAACTCCACCTAACTTTGGGAATAGACTGTCGAAAAAACATCATGTAATTGCATTTCTACTGAAGCATTACTACAAAAGAAGTCTCCTAAAACGGTAAAGTAGGCCCTTCGCTACTTGAAAAAAGCGGTCACGCACTCTCGGATTTTTGTCCCATTTGCCAATGAATGCAAGATCTATACCCCAGTTTGTTTCAAATTTCTCTCCTTCAGATGATCAAAGTTGTCGCTTGTACAAAACGCAATGAAACCGTAATCATTGCGAAAGATCTCTGAAAGTACAACTTATTTCACAACATTAACCCAATTTTACTGAACAAATTATTTTTCGTTTAGTTGAAAACCCTTCCAATCTACGTCGAAATAGATTGCCCTTTTTTTTCTTGGGTTTCGATCATCCGTCCACAAGGTATTGCAGCAATTACTATTGACGTCATCATTTTTGGCGGGAAAAAAAGTTCGGAAGACCTGTGTTTCTGATAAGCATGCGAGGTAACTAAAACCAAGGTTTAGGCCTGGTAATTGCAACAATGCCTTTCTTATATGCACAACTTGAAGTTGAATTAGCAATTCTTGACATTGTTTTTGCAAAAAAGTATGTTTAGTTGCTTTTATCTAAAATTTCGCTACATAAGTTGAGAGCGTTCTTCCGAACTTTGAAATTAGTAATGCCCAACTTTGAATAACAAGATGGCCAGAGGAGATCGTTTCCTGGGGCAACTAAACCTAAAACCAAAAAAATGTTTAATTGAAGGCTTCCAATTTCTCCATTTGTTTTCAAATTACTTTGCAATACTTCTCAACATACATTAACCATGCCATTGCCCATAAATGCATTTTTTTCGAAAATCTGACCCTTGAAAACTGAGATTTTTTTTTGAGCAAGCCTACACTGCTAACGGCAGCAGGTCCGTAAAAATGATACGGTAATCACTCCCATTAGAGGTAAAGAAGCTTCTTTAATTAGAGTCAGCTAGATACACTAAGATAGATATTGGCATTCGTAGGCTAACACAAGGTGCCGATGATTCACGCTGGTGATTGGTCAAGAGCATTCAGTTGAACATTCAGCTAATTCTAACGAAGTTCAACAACAAACCAGAGTACTTCTTCTTTGTTGATTTTGTAGTGATCTGACTTGGTGCTGGGGTTGCCAATTTTCTTAAGTGAAATCATACTCCCCACTGTCTACCAGCCTTCATAAACAGGTTTTTTTCTTTAAGAAGCAACAAAAGGCAAGGCATCCCTGACTTTCGTGACTTCTGAGCAGGGTTGCAAATCAACCTCAAATTCGTGTTTGCTCATATACCAGAGCAAAGCACCCATTCTCTAAGAGGTAACCCTACCCTGCCACCTCCCGTGAAAAAACTTGCGCAAGCCGAGATTTCACATCACTGAGATTTTGTTGTCAATCATCCGATCATGTGAATTAATCGGCCCCTGTTTAAATTCCACACTAGTTGAAATTCACTTTTTGCATATCGGATTAATACCTTAGACACATTTCCAGCAGACTTGAAGATTTTCAATAACCAAACTGCCCTATCAGATGAGCGAAATAGTTTAGATGTGTTTCTTAGAAGAAAAGGTACCTTTAATCATGAACTTCGGCTTCCCGCATGATGAATGACGTCACAGACAGTCCGTGCCAGGTCGGGCAATCATAGATTTGAATGCCAATCTCTGCCTTCTAGTATCTCTAGAGTCAGCCAACCCACAAATAACTGACAGACGTGGTGACTGGTGAGAGACAAAGATGCTGTGAGAGGTTGCTGGCCAGCCCAGCAGAAGAAAACTTGTTTTTTGAGTGACCAGATGGTAAGCTTTCAAGCAAGTGAACACTTTCGATTTCTAGACCCCTTCCCATTTGTTTTGTTTTATGCACAGATAAGAAGTTGATTTGCCAATTTGAGTTGTATTATTGGTCAGATGGCCTCACAAGACTTGATTTGTGACTGATATTATATGAAAACTTCCATGAGATGAGAACCACTGGAAAAATGCCGACCTAAAACCTCGTCAGCGTAGAGCTAGGAGAAAAAGGTTGTTTTGCTGTCAAGCAGAAATCTAGAGGGTTGAAAACACCTTGTTCTCTCTTTTTTTTTTTGCTCGTGTCAGCAATAATCTGAGATCGTGATCCCCCTGAACGGATTCTACACCTTGAAACGTCTGGAAACTTTGCTTCACTCCAAAAGACACCTTTTTCCAATCCCCACCAAAACATTTTCGACCCAAAATAATTGAGACCAAAAATTTAGGGTCTTTTGGAAAACTTTTTCTAAAGCCCCCAGAAAGACCACAAAACACCCCATTAATTAAAAAATAACGCGAACTCGGAAGCTTTGGGGCATGTGACCATTCTATCACTCACATTAAAACCACTCTACCCATCAGCTCAAACTCTTCAATAATAAAAACTGGCCGCATCCTAAGTGGCAAATAAAAAAAAAAGTGTTTATTGACCCATTCGCACGCACACCTATGCAACGCTCGAATAAAAAAATCCAGACTAGATGATAAATATTGATGATGATGTTTTTTTAGGGACTCAATAATACAATTTAATTATTAAGTACGTACCCTAAGCCCCCACGGAGCTCGGGTCCAGATGGATAATGAAAATTGCCCTTTTTAATCCGTGGGCGCATTAGCTCTCAAAACATGTGGTCACTCGTCCAATGTTTACGTCGCATCACCAGAGCGATAGATAAATGAGTGAGTGAGTGAGCCGGGAATCGGGAGTTTTCTCGTCAAACGAGACCCAAATTCAGAAGGAGGCGTTGATTAGTCTTGTTGGCCGAACCTTCTTTTGGCGTTTGGATTGAGTACGATCGATCGATCGATCGGTGTGTGTTTGTATCATGGTGTTGGAGGACCTTCGTCGTCCGTTGCGGCAGCGTTTGAGCTCGGTGGACGGCTTGTTGAGTCTGTCCTTGAGCGACGTGGACGGCGTCTTGGTCATCAAGGTCAGTCGACCCGAGCAAAAAGTGGCCAACAAGATCGAGAATGTCGTGGCCAGGTAAACGAACGCAAAGACCACAAGCAAGCAAGAAGTTGTAACATGGAATGAGAGGGGTTGTTGTTGTTAACTTGGGTTTTTTTAATTTGAAGCTTCACTCACGCCTTGGGCGTATCATAATATATTCTCAAGCCCATCTGTGATTGTTCCAATCCAGAGATCTGCCAAGGCCTTTGATAAGGTTGATCATGGCCTTTTGCTCGATCAACTCAAGAGTTTGGGGTCCAGGGTAAGGTCCTGAATTGGATTAGTAGGTTCATGAGCGATAGGAAGCAAATGGTTAAGGTTGAAGGATCATTTAGTGGCATGCATGATGTCAAGTAAGGTGTTCCCTAAGGTTCAATTTTAGGTCCACTCCCGTTTATTCTTTTTATTGCTCCTCTCCAGAAGTTTAGAGCAAAAGCCAGTATTTCTTCATATGCTGATGACACAAAATTAGTTTGTGGAAGGAATGGTCAGGACTCGAAATGTTTAGTTGAGGACTTGGAGAAGGTCTACTCTTGGGTTGGCGAGAGTAACATTGCATTGAACGGGATGAAATTCCGCACAATGACGTATGGGGCGTCAAAATTAGATGTTCCTCTCAAAGACAATGGAGGTTGTGATATTGAGCAGGTCTCGTCCATGAGGGATTTAGGAGTTGTCGTCCAAGATGATGGAAAGTTCGATGAGCATATCCAGTTGAAAGTGGGGAAGGCATTTCAAACGTGTGACTGGATCTATCGCACTTTCAAGTCCAGAGATAGTTTTAAAATGCTAACTCTGTACAAGTCGATTGTTCAAACGCATCTTGAATATGCTTCCCCCATTTGGGCTTCAATGAGTTCGGAAGGATTGCAAAAGGTCGAGCAGGTCCAAAGATGTTTCACTAGGAACATCACAGGAATGAGAGAGCTCTCGTATTGGGAGAGGCTCCAGAAGTTAGGGCTGTACAGTACTCAGAGAAGGTATGAAAGGTATCTGATACTGTATGTCTTTAGAGCAAATCCTGGTCCTAACCCAGGGTTTGAGGTCAGTTGTAGGGACCGTAGAGGTTTTACGTGCGTTCTGAGAGCACCTCCAAATCCAAGGGAATCGAGGCTAGTTCGATCAATGAAGTCCTCCTCTCTTCCTTATCGGGCTCCTTCATTGTTCAATTTGTTGCCCATTAGTCTTCGTTGGGAATATGTAGGAGCTGATCCTCTAACAGCAGTTAAGGTAGGATGAGACAAATTTTTAAATACTGTTCCTGATCAACCCACTATTCAAGGGTTGTCTGTTTCTGCCAATAGTAATCCGTTGGAAGACCAAATATGATATCAATGCTGAAGTATTCAATTATGTGAATGATTAACTTTCTTTAAATGGCATCGCATTCCTTGAAGCGGTAATAGAAAATCTGCAACCCTAAAAATAGCATTGAATCTATTATTTAGGGAGGAGACATGGCGTCGTGGTTAGCGCAGTTTCCTATAGTGAGAGAGGTCCCAGGTTCGATTCTCCTCCCCGACCTTTCTCAAGGAAACTTTTAGACGCTAATTCACACCCACAGTTGGAGAACCATTCTGATACCGGACATGAAATTGCCTATCGGAAAAAAATGGACGATGTGATGGCTGGCTTCGCTGGCCGGGCGACGCTTAACCCTCCGACCCTAGCACCAATAATACAAAAAAAAGAATCGTATCGAAATGGGGAACTGTGTAAAGTTGAAAAATGGAGGCAATTTTCTTATCTCAAGAATCACGTGTGCTTCAAACGAATCAATCCCTTGACATAAAGAATGGAATCCCTGATGGAGCCAAAGTCTTCATCAAAATTAGTTGATTTATTTTTGTCTCTTTTTTTCGCCTTTGCAGCACGGCTTACTTGTCGAGTTTTAGTACGGCCTTGGAGCAATGCGAGCGCTTGGATCAAGGCGCTCATCGCATGATGGCCGTCAAATTTGAGCAATTCCAAGTGGTCCATTTCTTTCGACACAGACTCATTCTCACTCTCATTGGCACCAATCAGGCCCGATTGGGTCAAATCCGTCAGTTTGCCCAAGATTTGGAACCCTTGATCGAGGATATCGCCCACACCGTGATCGTGGACTAACAAACCCTTTTAATCTGACTAAACCGAACGATTCGTGCCTCAAAAGTGGAAAAAATAACTGAATGAATATTTTTGTGTTTGTGTGCGTGATCACTTTTTTTACATTGTCCAATTGTCCGTAAAGTAAAAGCGAATGCATCATGAGTGAAAGCTTCCATTCGATTCCGATTTTAGACAAGCTTCGTCAAATTGGCGAGGACGAATCCACCAAAGATTTGGCCTTGGTTTCTAGCTCAGGCCAACGTTTCCGGGTTCACAAAGCTTTGTTGGCCTTGGCTTCCAGTTTCTTCTACCAAATACTCTCCGGATCTCTAGATTCCGACGAGATCCATTTCCCGGATTTCGCCTCTAAAACCCTCCAAAGCTTCCTGACCTTGCTCTACACGGGTCAATCCACGCAAAATCAGTCTCATCTTCTCGAAATTGAGACCCTTGGTCGGAATTGCGGCATTTTAATGGAGCGATTCCGCATTCCCAATCCGAATCCCCCACAACAACAACAACAACAACAACAACAACAACAACAACAACAACCTCCTCATCATCATGCTCTGACGGTCAAATTGGAGGAGAATCTCACCAAATCCAAGGCCAGAAATCGGGAAATTGAGACTCGAGAACAATTCAAGAAGAAGAAAAAACGCGTTCTTACTTCAGAATTGGATCCATCGGATCTGAAATGTCGAGTTTGCGGCAAAGAGTTCCCGGTCTTGTATAAACTCAAAATGCATAGTTTGATCCATTCGGACACGTTTCCATTCCGTTGTCGAACCTGTGATAAAGGATTCAATAATAAATACAAGATGAGAAATCATGAGAAGAAAAATCATCAGATATCCGAGCGTAAACGGAGTCCTCCAAGGAATGATGCTGGCCATAATAATCATGATGTCGTTGATGATGACGATGATCATTTTGCCCATGACATCCGGGATGATGATGATGATCTTGAGAATGGATTGGTGTCGAATCCAGAGGCTTTGGGCAAAACTTGCGAAGAATGTGCCATTGAGTTCCCAACCAAAGGCGCTTATCAGGAACATATGTCCCTCAGACATCCGGATTTTAAGACCTTCCTGTGTTCCACTTGTGGCAAAGGTTTGAAGAGTCAAAAAGGGTTGGACCATCATGTCAATCTCGTGTGTACCAAGGTCAAGAAGGTCCATGCTTGTCAGTTGTGTCCCATGGCTTGTCCCACTTTGTCGGAATTGAGGAAGCACCAACTGTCCCATGGGCCAAAGCCAGAATACAAGTGTGAGCGATGCCCGACAGTTTGTTCTTCAAGAAAAGGATTACGGGTTCATGAGAAATCGGTTCATTTGAGCGAATCCGCGTCCAATCCTTTACCACATCGATGCGCCCATTGTGATAAATCATTCTTAAAAGCCACTTATTTGGAGGTGAGATGATTGTGACTTTCGTCCTTTTCTTCGCAGATCACAAGGAGTCTTATGCTCATGCAAGAAGCACTGAATTTCCTGGATTGGGAGGCTAGCAACATTTCCCGTGAGATCAAATCAATGACAATCTTCTACAAATGAGATTTGGCTATGTTGGTTAGACTATTACTGTGACCTCAATTGAACGTCGGAGTCAAAGTTATGCTCTGTCTAAGTTCAATGCATTTATTACTGAGAATGAATGATCGAATAATTGTTTTACCACAAAAGGACAAGCTCATTCATTCGATGTTTTCTAAATTACATTAGTTTGAGAAGGCATAACTTTTCACTTCCAGATTTGATTGGGGTGAAAATTGGAATATGTAGTCTACCCAACATAAGCCTGGTCTCAACGCCAATGTTTTGATCTTACTAAAAAGCACAATTCTTATTGCAAGCCTCTCTCTCCAGTAAATTCAGGTTTTCTTGGTTTATGTCAAGTAAATGTGTTTAAGCAACAACAAAAACATTTTTTTTTCCACAGGGGCGGGGGGGGATTTATTTTTATTACCGTTGCAAGGAATGGGATTTTGAAAGCAAATTTATTTTTTTTGTTATATCATTCACTCTTTCATTCCATCACTAATCTTCAAGAACCTTAATTTCAGGACCATGTAAATCGGTTCCACTCGACAACGAAACAATTTGCTTGTATTCTCTGTCCCAAGAGGTGTGCCACGAAACAGGATTTGGACCGTCACTTGTTCTCCCATCGCGGTGAAGCCGTGTTCCAGTGCAGTTTTTGTCCCAAAAGCTTCATTCATCGAGCCAACTACAAGCAACACGTCCGATCCCATTTGGGACAAAAACCCTACAAATGTGTGCCATGTGATAAGAGCTTTGGACTCTTGGGCGTTTTGAGGAAACACCAAAAGTCACACAAGCGCAAGGTGAGCTAGTAGTACTAATACAGTTCCAGAGAAATGAAGATTTTAACTTTTGGTTGACATCTAAGTGCTTTTTCGTAAGTCTAGCTTGATGGTAGAATTTTTTAGTAACGTTTATTGGAGCAAAAATGTTAAAAAAAGGTTCCAACATCACAACTAGGGCTCGGCCAAAGTTGCAAAATACAACTGGCACCAAAAGTTGCAACTTTTGATGTTTTTGGTCAAATTTAGCAAATTTCAACTTTTTGTGTTTTCTGCCTTCATCTATAATTCAGCGAAAACCTTAAAACCTTTTAAAAATCTTGCTGTCTCAAACTGCACAAGCACTTTCCAAAGATTGTTTTTTTGGAAAGTGATGGCATTTTCCCCCTCAAATTGATGGCAGAATTTGGCAAAAGCAAGTGCAATTTTGGAATTAAAAAATCTGCAACTTTAGACCCAAACAACTAGCAACTTTAGCCGACCCCTAATTTCAAACACTTTTGACTGTTTTCCCAAAAAAAATATTTTTGAACAAGTGAAAAAAGTGAAAACCTGAAAAAGTACAGATGAAATCCGGGTTCTAAAATAACGCCAAACGCTCATTCCTCAGGGCGATCACACTCAAATCGTGACGGCTCCCAAAGGTCGTCGGGGCCACATGAGCTACATCGACTTCGCCGAAGCGCCATCGCCCGAACCGGAACCCCTCAAACCCGCCACGCCTATCGTGCACCCCCGCCCACAAGTGTACATCCCGTCGGGTCAGTACATTCAGAGCTCGCATCAGCATCGCGTGAGCTCGTCTTTGGCCCAAATGCAAGTGATTGGTGGGGGAGACTACGGCGAGCTCACCTACTACAACCTCACCGGGACCACGAGCACCAATGAGTTCCCTTCAACCTCCACGTCTGCCACAACCAATGAGAATTGTGTGACCTCGGTGTCGGGTACCAACTCGATGGGTAATCATCATCGCTACGACGGATTCAGAGGTAGTGATTTTTTGTCCCGAAATCTTCGGCTTCGACATCTATTTGGACGAAGTGGATGCAAATCCGATTCTTTGCCGCATATACGGTCCTTTAACGAACAGCTGACTGGGAGGTCACTTTACTAATACATTGAACCTTGACACAAAAGTTTACCCATTTTTCAACTTCTCGATGTACACTGGACACCAAAAAACTATCATCGTTACCGACAATAAATTTGCCTGGCAGCTGGGATTCGACGCTGCCAGCTGCGTTTCATTGGTTAAGAAGTAAAAACTTCCTTAACTGAACACAACGGCATTGTAGCACGGTGTCAGTGTGTCAGGCTCGTAACAAGGAGGCTTGCCCATGGCAATGATTTTTTTTTTTTCTATCTCTATCTTTGGCTCCTGAAAATTAAATAGATTTCAATATTGAGCATTAACATTACGCTAGGTTTAGGTTGGTTTAGGTTAGTCGGTTCTAGTGGTAAGCTGTCGAATCCCAGATGTGCAGGCAAATTTATTGTCGGTAACGACGATACCAAAAAACAGAAATTATGTGTTACATAGCTCAAAGGTTGCACGTGTTTTCTGTTTCATTGGTTGCGCTTAAAGGTCTTTTTGCGGTACGCAGAGTTTTCTGTGAAACTTAAAAAAAAACGGCAGGGCTTCTGCATGATAGCCATAATCTGGATGGATGGATTGCATCGGTCTAATAGTTTTTACATAAAAATTGCCATGTTTTGTCTTTTCCATCCAAAATAGAATAAGTACTTCAAGGGCAATCATTAGTTCAAGTAATACTCAAATCATATACGTGTACCAAAATTCTAAAAGATTTCGAAGACTTTTATCAAACTCATTTTGGATGGTTCGGTTTCGCTCTTAAATAGAGTTCAAAGTAATCGACATCGAAGCCAAAGTGTCGATTTTAGTTAGGTAAACGATATTCACGATGAATATTTGAACATTTACCGGCCATTCGCATCCTAGATCCCATTCGGATTGAAACTATCAACCTAGAAATATCAAATGAACATATTGTTCGACCTCCTTATTTTCAGACGGAGGCCATCTGATGTCCAATCAAAATCCAGCCCCTTTAAAATCGACTCTGTTAGAATCCGAAGTCATCGACGATATCGGAGGAGGCATCATCGCCAGTTCTCAATCATTGACCACCTCTTCTGGTCCCAATCTCAATCATCAAACGGTTGTGTTTCAACACTCGAACCAATCGCATCAGACGTTTCCCCTGCATCACACCGTGCACTCCCAAGAGCTCACCGAGACCGAATCCATCGCCATGGATATCATGGGTCTCTTCAACGAGTCATCGGTCCAAGGGACCGAGAAGTCCATCGACCACTTATGACGACCATCCACCCATGCCAATGATAATAAAGAGTACCTACTGGTTTCAAAATATCGGAGCGTGTTTCTTTCGTCTTGAAATATTGTGAGATAACATGATAAAGAAAAAATATGAAACCAACGATCTAAGCCAATGAACCGAAAACCGGGTCATGGGGAAATAAAGAATTCCAAAGCAAATCCAAAACCACATACATCAGACAACCAAGGTTCGGAACAAAGACGTGGGCGACATTCATCATTTAGGACCTAGTAGAGATCCGAGTCGGGGTCCAGTCGGGGTCGACCCCGCCTACTGGTGGATGGGCGGGGTGCGGAGACCGCTAGAGGCTCGCCCATCACGGGCGACCCGTCCAAGACGATTTCTTCGGGCTCTTGTTGATCTTGGGCAAGTTGGCCCAATTGGGCCGTTTGGGGTGGATTGATCTGGCTGAGTTGAGCTTGGAGCATCTGCATCTGTTGGAGACGACTCTGTTGGATCTGTTGTTGCATCTGCTGCATCTGGCTGTATTGACGTTGCTGCTGCATGACTTGGGCGTGCCACGCCTCCGAATTGGGCGGGTGGGTCATGTTGCTGGTAAATTTGTCCGTCTTTCGGTACATCCCCGGATACAAGGCCTTCTCTTGCTGTCTCGCTCGAGCCATTTCCTGAAGAAAATATAAATGCACACAATCAAAGAAAAGAAATAGAGCCAATACAACTTTTGTTTTTTTCTCATAAATTAAGCAAAAATGTCATCACTTCATAATGGAACATGGCTCTCAAAAGTGCAAATCAGTTAGTATTTGTAGAGTGTGAACTAAAGTAAGGATTAAAAAAAAGAGGTTGAAAAATGTTCAAAACCCAAAAAAGTTCTTCGTGAAAAAACATTTTTAGGAAAATAAATTATAGAAAAAAGTTTTAAAAAAATATTTCATGGGAACAATTTTGTTCACAATTTTTGAAAAGTAGTACAATGTGCCGTTTCAAAACGACAGAGTATTGGGACTCAAATGCGATCTTGCCCTCGGCATCAAATGACCCGGCCAAATAAATGATGCTCCCAAAGTACTATACAAACATTATTAACCCGTACTCGTACGTACCTGTTGGTAATGGCTCTTGTCGTAGGCGGGCCTTCGGTGGATGCCACTCTGCATCTGCATGATCAGTGCCCGTGTGGCTTGAATGATCTGTTCCTCGGAGAGGTGGGGATACTGTAGGCGATATTGTTGCTGAATAGCTTGCGGATTGATACTCTGGGCCAACAGAGCCTGGACCGCCGGATCCACACCGGTCACCAGGCCCTTCTTCTCGTTTTCAAACTCCTCCCAAGCCGCCTTCCGCTCTTCTTCCGTCAGATTCTCGTCCACTTGGTTCTCTAGCAACGAGTCGTGGTCGTGATACTTCCAAATCAGCTTGTCGTGCTTGGTCAAAAGCTCGGCTAGAAGACGGTCTTTGGGAACCTTGGGAACTGGGCGGCTCTCCTAGGGGAATAATAATCGATGAACGAATAGAACCAGAACCACGGAACCGAGGCCTTCCCGATTTTAGAGGAGACTTACAATAGGTTCATCTTGGAATTCGTAGAGAGTGGCCAGCTCATTCACGGAAAAATGTCGCTCAATCTGATGCTCATCCACCACTCGTGCGGACAGAGACTGTTTCGTCACTTGCCGATCGTAGATCTTCTCCTCCATCGTGCCTTTGGCCAGGAATCGGTAGATGTACACCGGCTTGGTTTGACCGAATCTATCATCCCAAGAGATTGTAATAGTATTGTTATTTTTACTATCAATCTAAGGTCGTTACCGGTAGACTCTGAAGATGGATTGAACATCGTGGGCGGGATTCCACGAGGCATCAAAGATGATGACTCGATTGGCCGCCACAAGATTGATACCTAGTCCTCCGGCTTTGGTCGAGATCAGGAATAATCTCATGCGATGGTTGGTAGTCTAAAACGATTGGCAAGTGAATTGAAATACCCTTCTGATCGTTTACTTGACATTTTGTCATTCGTGTGTGTTCATTTTCTTCCTATTTGTGATCCTTGCATCGAGCTTTCCAAAAATACTTCAGCATAGGTGACATCTACAGATTTTTAATACATTAGTTTGTTTTCACATCCATGATGCTTCTTGTACAAATTAGGATAAGTAAAAATTCTCACCCTTTGAGAAAACAATCGTAGCTAAAGACCGCCGGCTGCATTAACCTGTCTTATTTTGCATCTTTATAAATCTGGTCCAAAGCCATTTGACCTTGCCTGTGACTCCAAAAAAAAGTTAACTGTAATGGCTGGTTTGAAGAATGCTTGAATAATTATAGTCAAATTAGTTCATAAAGAGTCACATTTCCTTGATTCCTAGTCCCAACTTCGTTCCTACCCACTTTTGGATGCCTTTTAATCATGTGAGGCCGATTGCAATTGAGCATGCAAATTTAGGGAACCGGTGAATTTTTCAGAAACTTACTTTGTTGAAGTAGTTGCACCATTTCTTCCGTGTATCGGGGGGCGTGGACCCATCCATTCGGAAGTAGTCCTTGCCATGAACCCAAGTGCCCAAATAGGACATGAGGGTGGAATCCTCGGCGGTGGCGGCGCTTTGTCCGGCTCGAGCCAAGAAATCCTCAATCAAATCCAGCGAGAGCAACGATTGACTGAACACCAAGACCTTATCGCCGAGCATCTCGCATTCCTTGAGAATGTCCATGAGAATCAACATCTTGGAACCGTTCTCGAGACGGTCGAGCTCATTGTCCTCGCTCAGGAATTGACCCCACCAACCTATAAAATCGAGGCTATTGATTTTGTTCGCCTTTGAGTAATGTACATATACAGACAGGAGGTCTGTCTCCTGACCTTCTTGGTTGGCCAAGGCCTCTGACTTGGCCTCATCGAGGCCTTTGACGATCTCGGAGTCCTGTTGACTTCGAGTGACTTTCTTGTTGACAACCTCGCGCTCGATGCGGATCTCGTCCTCACTGGTTGTGTGGGCGTCATCCTCACTAGAATTCGGGGTCTCACTGGCCTCGCTACAAATCGAGACACAAATTGAGGAGTTCCAGAGGTCGGATGGATCCACACATTGAATTAGAAAGTTCGTTACTTACTCGTCGTCTATGAACCCTTGGAGATTCCCCGTTTCATCGGCATCGTCCATGTTCTCGTCAGACTCATCCATGGCCTTCAAATCGGCACGGCTCTTGGCCATGGCCAAAATATGAGGATGATTCCAAACGCGGGAAAGGTTTTGCACGTCGTAGAACAACCCGCCCTTTTTGCCACCTAATTCATTGAAAAACTGAGACTTCAAAGCAAAAACCAATTTTCAAGAGGGTAAGTTGACTGACCCTCGAGTTTCCCGTCGGTTCCGATTTGTCCGGCGCGAGCAAAGTTCTCGAGATAATACGAGTAGAGCTTCTTTTGGAAGTCCGTCAGACAGATACAGAGCACGAATTCATGTTTGGGTTGGAGATAGGGCACGAGTACATTGTAGTCGAGTCTTTGCATGCAGCCTTTGAGAAGGTCGCTGAGGATGAAGGAGCGTTTTTTCATGACACGCACGTCGCGATCCGTGGAATCCGAGTGTTGCCCATTCTGAATGGGATTCACGAAACGGTTCTTGAACTCGTTGAACGTGCCCAACAATTGGGGTTTGACAAAATTGACCATGGCGAAGTACTCGCTCAAGTTATTCTGCAACGGAGTACCTGAAAAAAAAAAGAACACCCACCGTGTCTTGGTAAATCTTCTCTTGTTTTGAAAAAAAGGTCACCTTGTTACGCCTCTAAGTTATATGTTCAGAGTACTAAAAAGTATTTTTCATGTATGATTTTTCCATTAACTAAATCTACGTAAATTTAAAAACGACATTTAAAAAACACTTTTCATGTGATGTGCAAAATCAATCTAAACATCATTTTTGTATCTAATATGTAAAATCAATCTAAACTACATTTTTTATCGATTATGCAAATCAATCAAGGAAGCCAGAGTGGCCACGCGTACTAGCGCGTTCTTAAAAGTGCCGAGTGCAAGTGCTTCCCCAGACGGCGTAGGTTTGAATCCTGTTGGGGGTCGGATTGAAGCTGTCGGGAGAAATCCTTCAATTTACAGGGAATCACATTCCTTGTAGCGGTAGTAAAAAATCCGCCAAAAAAAAAAATTAAAAAAAAACACTTTTCATCGAATATGCAAAACCAATCTAAAATCACTTTTTATCTAATATTAAAAACCTATGAAAAACAACAAGTTTAATCAAATATGCAAAACTAATCTAAAACCACTTTTCATCTAATACTCAAAATCAATTTAAAAAAAAAAAATAACTTTTCATCTAATACTCAAAATCAATTTTAAAAAAAATAACTTTTCATCTAATACTCAAAATCAATTTTAAAAAAAAAAATCACTTTTCATCTAATATGCAAAATGAAATCCAAGTGAGCGCAACGAGTTTGAGGCTTACCCGTGAGAAGAATCCGCCGTTTGGTCTTGATCTTGTTCATAGCCTTGTTGAGAGCGGATTTGAGATTCTTGAGCACGTGACCTTCGTCACACACGACCAAGTCCGGTCCAGGATCACACAGCGACTTCTGGAAGATGTCCCGCTGCTTGCGGTTGTACTTTTTCGCCTCGTTGGTCAGATTGCGGAACATGTCGTAGCCCATGATGAGCACACCGCCTTCTTGATGCCACACTTTGAGTCGGTCAGAGCGTCCCCAATTGTCCTTTTCCTTGCTCATCTCATACACATCCATCTCGAGGTCGCCCTTGAGCCATTTGGCAAACTCGTCCTCCCAATTCTTGACCGTGTTCACGGGACAAAGCACGAGGGTTCGACTCACACGACCGGGAAACTTCTCGTGGACCGTGCTCACTAGGGTGATCGTCTGTAGGGTCTTGCCTAAGCCCATGCAATGAGCTAGAATGGCACCTCCGGGAACTTTGCCTTCTTCCACCATCTGAAAGGGATGAATGAGTTAGTTCCGGCAATGTTGAGATTGGGGTGATTGGTGGCTGTTACCTTTTTGGACTCGAACACTGCGTCCCACATGAATTTGACCCCGTTCACTTGATGGGGTTTGAGCTTCTTTACGAGAGCTGACGGCACTTCCACCAAAACCTCTTTGGTTTCTTCGTCGAAATCGAGGGGTAGCTCTTCTTGAGTTTCGCCTTCTTTGATCTAATTCAAAAAGAAATCAAAGGGCTTGATTCAATACATTGAAAAGTAACTAATAATTTCGATAGCCTCACCTCGAACGTCTGGTTGTAGAGCTTTTGTCTTTCTTCCATTCGCTTCCGGCGATCCTTCTCGTCAGCCGCAGCGGTTTTCGTGGATTGAGATAATTTCTTTTCGCTAATGATTTTTCGGATGTCCTTGCGTCCACCTTTGTTGGGAGAGTCGGCCTGATCAAGGGTGAATGAATTTTGAGAAGATTTTGTTACCTTGAAATTTGTTCATTAAATAACCACCATATCCTTACGTCTGAATCTGCATCTTCATCCGAGGAAGAATTCTTCTTGATGCGCTTCCGTTTCTTCTTTTTCGGACGAGATTCGTCGTGTTCGTCATCATCTTCGTCGTCATCTCCATTGGATAGAACATCCGAAGAAACGTTACCATTTCGCTTCTTTCGCTTCTTCCCTGGACCTCTTTTCTTAACGACCTAATCATTCAAATCCCGGTCAACCCCTCAGATTTCAATATGATTGCTTAATTAATATCTCACTCTTACCTCGATATCCGAGTCTGAATCCGCGGAATCGGCATCACAATCATCCGCTTCAAAATCAGATGCGTCCACTTCGTTGTCGGAATCTTGGATTCGATTCTTATTCTTCTTTCTCTTGCCCTTCTTCGTCTTGAATATTTCCCCAGAATCATCGGAAGATTGTTTCTCATCGTCGTCATTATCAGCCGATTTTTCGTGATCACTTTCGTCCTTGTCCTTGGCTTTTTTGTCGTTCTTCAAACGTCGGGCTTTGGCCTTTTCTTCTGCTTCACTGGAATCCGTTTCGCTTAGTTTTATACGCATAAAATTCGGATCTTTTCGATCCTTTCTTTTGCGCTTGCCTTCACTGGTCTCATTACTTTCATTTTTACTACCCGAGCTCTTCTTTTGGGAGGTCTTTTTCTCCCCATTTTTGGCCTGGACTTCCTCTGAAGAAGAGTCATTTGAGTCGCCTTGGCCATTCATCTTCTTGGTCTTATCGTTGTTGTCGGAGCCACTGGTTGAATCTAGGATGGCCGATTTGGCCAGGTCGTTTCGATTCTTCAATCCGTCAAAGCGAGAAGGCTTGTCCAGTTTGAAGCCTTTGGACTCGTCGGCTTCATTCGAAGAGACCTCGGAAATTTGGGCCTCTTCCGCTGAGCTCACGTCCAACAAATTAAGTGCCTTCTCCTTTTTCCGACGACGATCGCGTTTCCGTTTGGAAGGAGAAATCTGACGTGAAGCTTGGTTCTCGTCGTCGTTTTCGTCGCTGGTGCTCCCGTTGTCAAGGAGTTTGGACTTGATTTTCTTCGATTTCCGGCCGGATGATCCGTCTATATTGGACAAATTACAGAGTCGGTCGATATTTGGATCCGCTTTGGACTTTCGACTTCGGCAGAGTTTCCGAAGCTGTGGATAATCTTTGACGTGAACGCGTCGAGCGTCTTCCAAATCTTGGAGAATAGCGATGGAAAGTGTATCAAGTTCGACGGCGGGTTTCCCGTTGAGTTTGGAGTCGGTCGCCACGTTGATTTTGCGAATCAAAAACCGAGTTCGGCGCTTTAGACGCTCTTCTTTGGAGAGTTTGGACCTCTCCAGATTTCCGGTTTTCTTTTTGACCGATAAAGAATCACTTTCCTCGGATTTCCCAGGATCTGAGGCACTCAAATCAGCTTTGGTGGTCTTGGCTGATGGTTTCTCGTCTTCGGAACTTTCCGAATCCTGGAGAACCGCCTCTTTGGCCTTGGATTCAAGGCCTTTTGACTCTTTGGCACTTTTCACAGGTGAGGAGGATTCACTTTCTGAGGAACTTGAACCCTGAAGAACGTCTCTTTTGGCAAGTTGGGCTCCACTATTTTCTTCCTTCGCAGAGCCACTGGAATGGGATTTTTTTAGGCTTTTAGTCTTTGCAGGAGATTCTTCGAACAAACTTTGATCCTCAACAACTTCTTGGTCTTTCACAGGGGATATATCGGAAGTGGTGTTTAAAGAAGCGTCGTTGGGTTTGATTACAGAATCGTCACTTTCAACAGGATTGGTGGCAGTTTCACCCTCAAAACTTTCTTGTTCAGGGGTCGTCAGATTGTTGGACCTTTCTTTGGCTTCAGTAGTTTTCAAAGCAAGATCTTCATCGGAACTTGAGTCTTGACGGAGTTTCTTGACCTTCTTATTGGTTTGATTGGTCTTCAATTCAGAATCGTTGGCCTCTTTATCGACAGTGGATTCATTCAGTTGGTTTTTGGGCTTCTTCTTGCTTTGGCGTGTATTCAATTCATCTTCTGTGCTAGACTCTTGAGTCGATTTCGAGACTTTTTTCTTGATTTGGCCTGATGGGGGTGATTCTGGACTTTCATCTTCTGAACTCCATGTTGGCAGTTTCTTCTTTGCCCTTTTTTTTATTTGACTTGACTTCAAGGATGAATCTTCTTCAGAGCTTACAACACCATTAATGGACTTCTTGACACGATTGGCCTTTTTCAAGGTTGCTTCTTCTTGATCACTTTCTCCAACATTGGATCCCTTGGCACCTTTTTTAACGGGATTTGCCTTTAATGAAGAATCTTCTTCGTTAGAACTGGAGTCTTTTTGTGATTTCTGAGCCTTCCGTTTCACTTTTTTCGCCTTCAAAGGAGAGTTTGCTTCGTCAGAACTAGATACGTCTTTAAGTAATTTCTTGGCCTTGGTTTTAGTTTGGCGGGATTTCAATGAAGGACCTTCTTCTCCTGAAGAGTCTTCAAGGCGTTTATCGGACTTCTTTCCAGAATTTGCCGCAGAATCGTCTTGTTCAGAACCGGAATTGTCACTGGATATCTTCGACTTTCTAATTTGATTATCGTTCAACTGGGAATCTTCACCTACTGATGAGTTTTCAAGCGACTTTTCAACCTCTTTTTCGACTTGGTTGGCCTTCAATGGGGATTCTTCGTCTTCAGATAAGTTTTTAAGCGATTTCTCAACCTCTTTTTCGTCTTGGTTGTCCTTTAATGTCGAATCTTCTCCGTCAGAGCTGGAATCATTTAATAATTTCTTGGACCGTTTTTTCACTTTCCGTGTTTTCAAACGTGAATCCTCATCCGAATTAAAATCGGGAAGTGATCTCACGGCCTTCCTTTTACTTTGTCGAGTCTTTATTGGAGATTCTTCACCTTCTTCTGAATTGAACTCTTCCTGTGGATTATTGTCCTTATCACCCGTCAACAGTGAGCTATCATGGCCATTAACCGGATGATGAGACTCTTCAATAGGACTAGCTAGGACTGTTGTTTCTCCATCCGAAGCGGATTCATCGATTCGAGTCTTCTCGGACCTGAATTCGTCGACCGTTTTCTTGATGGGCGAATCTTGCGAATCGGAAAACACACTCTGACTACTGTTTTGGTCTTGTTCCTCGTTGACAGGGGTGGTCTTTTTCAATGGCGTCGAAGTAGAACCTGGAATCCGTTCCTCATCTGAGCAAAGCGATGGCGAGTCTTCCAATGTAGGGGCTGCCTTAGATGATATCGCTCCTCCTTTAGGATCTTCCTCGTTTTTATTCTGACGGGTACAACGTTTTGTGGGAGGAGTGTGCTCCACCAAATCCGGGAATGTATCGGCCTTGCCTTGGGATGGTTTGGCAAGAGCCGAGCTTTTGGTGGACAACTTGGACGACGGGTTCCGTGGAACACTATTGTCCACAGATTCCGCGTCGGTGGATGTTGCGATGGAATTCGGCGCCCGAGAAGACTTATCGTAACGCACGAGAGGGCTGGGACACTCGGAAGAGTCGCCGTTGACCGGATCAACACTGACGTTTGGGGTCTGTAAAATGCCGAGGACGCGAATGTAATACTAAGTCAAGGTATAGCGTTCATTTGAAGAAAGAAGTATGATTTTTTTTTTAAATAATTTTTTGTATCTCATGTATCAATTCGATGATTCTTTGATGCTGGACGCTTTCGTCATTTCTTATAATCTTTTCTAGGTAGATTCTGGTGGTAACAAAAACAAATGAGCGATATTGCGTTTTCTGAACAAAATCTCAAACGGTGACTGAGTTTTTAACATCAACTAAGGCTTTTATGTAATCTATTCTGATACATCTTTTTTTCAAGGGTTGTCCGATCGACCAGCACTAACTCGCCGGGATCGTAGAACCGCAAACATATTTAATTTACTTGCGAAATGTCACTTGCATAAAACGATAGGAAGAAGTTAGCGGCTAAACTCATTTCCGTGGAATTCATTACTAGATACAGACTGGTCGTCATCTAGCTTTAAGATTATTTGCTCAGTTTCATCGCTTTCTAGGCAAGTCAGGTCGAATCACAAAGCGAAAACATGTATGAATGACCCAAGGGCTTTAAAACAAAAACTAGAGCCTTTTGAGCTATCAAAAAAGAGGATGAATGCGCATCAAAGCGGCGAATAACCTCGGATATAATCTTATCATCCAAACATACCCCGCCTTGCCATAGCCATTGTCTAGCATTCAAATCCACCTTCATATTTTCTTTTCCAAGGCTCCCCTCCTAAAGAACGAGTCCTTTTTAAACACCCACCCCTTGATCCTCCCGCTCCTCTTGATCGTCCTCCTCTTCATCCGGCTGACCGGCATCGTCGGGCGGCTCACCCTGGCGCGGCAGCCAAATGGGCTGCCCGCAGGCCCCGCAAGCCCGCCCCGTCACAATTCGGCCCTGAATGCGGGCCAACACGCGCTCGGCCAAACTGTTCCGCTCAGCCGGACTCAGGCTGACCAGAATCTGCTCATCACTGACCGACAAAGCCGCCGATTTGCCCGCCCGCATCGAACCGAGTAATCAGTCCCTGTGTGTCTGTCTGTGTCTGTCTGACTTACCCAAGCCACGGGATCGAAAAGTTGGCCACCGGTGCTATCTATCTATTTGACAACCCGCGGTCTCGGCTCTCTCTGAATGGGCGTGATTTTTACTCGAAGGCGGTCCACGGGTCTAGACCCAAAGATCTCTCGTACCGATGGGAGACGCACGAACGAACACGGGGAGGAGCTCGAGACCAGCCAGACCGTTTTTTCTCCGGTTTTTTTACTAGGGCCCTTTTTCGATCCCGCACTCGGTTCAACTAATACTCACGCACGCACACACACAGAACAGACGGTAAGAGATAGACGGAGAGAAAAGGCTGATCGGCCGGGTGATCATCGACGGCCCGGCTTTGAGCACAAAAAAACATTGAGAGCCTGACTTTCTGCGCGCAGGGAGAGTCATGTTTCAAAATGAGAGATGAAAGTACAGTAAAGATGAGATATGGCAGTAATAAAATGTGTTTGGGGTTATTGCAATAGTTGAATGTTGATAACAGTTGTCTTGAGGGAGATTTGAGATGGGATGAGAGAGTCAGAAAAATGTAAAGGTGGGAACAGTAGAGTGATTGACATCCCTGAGTCCTGGAGCTTTTCACTTTGGCTTTGAATGGTCCCGGTCCGACTGGCCATTGAGCATCGCCCACGGAAGACTGACTTTGTTGAGAACTTTGATAACTTACGGAAAAGGATGCGAAGACAGCCGTTTGTTGTTGTTTTTCAGAGCCCAAAACGGTCTGAGTGAACCAATGGTCGGAAAGTGTTATGTACTAAATAATTCGTTATTTTAGACCAATTCTGTGCATAAATTGTCTAGCTATCATTCCAGTATGTATACCTGTCTCTTAAAGATAGTTGAATGCACCCCATTCTTGGGTAAATCATGTACACCATGATGTACACTAGACCACTCCTCATCAAAGTTATAGCATAGTAGCAGTATACCATAAAGTAGTAGTAGATAGTATAGTTAACTTATCCTTTAATCCCAATGGTTTCAGGTTAAAAGTACGAAACAACACCATCAAACCGACGAATCAATGAAAGTTACCTGTTCCATAATGCATTCTGCATGAAAAAACATTAATGAAGAATTATCAATAACTCAATTATGAAATAACAAAGAATTGTTTCAATCTAGTGCTTCCTCTCTGTTTGACCAATAGAATTGTCGAAATTTAGCATTTAATTGATTTGATGTATTTTAGACCATGTAATGTTGGCTGAAAATGATGTTTTTAAGAGACAGGATGTGCATACTGTGACTGTGAGCCTCATAGTTAATACCACAACCATATTTCTCCAAGCCAACACGCAATTTTCATGAAACTTTGTCTTAGTAGAGTTGAACCCGCTGTCTGAAGCTGGTATTATTGTATTAAAGTTATATATTTATTTACTCAAGATCCATTCAAAAATCATTTGAAATAAAGCCGAGTCCTAAAAAAAGATGGTGTTTTGACGCAGATTCCTGAGAACAGAAGATATCAGTATAAGAGTAAATGGCAAGAAAAGGAGTGCTAACATAATTGATGTTTTCTGTCAAACACCTTTTGGGTTCATTTTTTGTCAATTTCGTTCAAATTCACTGCTGAGCTGCATCGTTTTTAGGGTCGTTTTGGACTAAGCGTCAGCTGAAGTTCGCGCCCTGTGCGGAGAGGTTCCTGGTTGAGAGGACTCGACTTCACAGCTCGACTTAGATTAGTGATGGAAACAATCCAATCTCCAATCACATTCACGATAGGTTGTCCAACTAGGTCCGCCAATTAGCCTTCAGGATCTATCATTTGTCTGTTGGATGCTATGAGGAAAGAGGCTGTCTTCTGAAGGTGAACGCAAGTGGCAACCCTTGCTTTATTCGTCTTTGGATCAGGGGCGCTATGTAGAAGGAACTTGCTTCTTGATTTTCCAAGATGGTGTATCATGTTGCACTTTGGGTGATGGCAAACCTAAATTAGCAGCCTCGCGTAACAAAGATTGAAAGATTGGTTTTTTCCATTTGGAGGTGCTCTCAGAGCATAAGTAAAACCTCTACAGTTGCTACAACTGACCTCAAATCCTGGGTTAGGACAGAGCCCATGGACGCTCTTCAAAACGCACAGTATCATATACCTTACATACCTTCTCTCAGTACTGAACAGCCCTAAATTTCTGGATTCTCTTCAATATAAGAAGATCTCTCATTTGTGTGCTGTTCCTAGTGAAGCATCTTTGGACCTGCTCGACCTTTTGCAAACCTGCCGAACTCATTGGAGCGCCCAAACGAGTGAGACATTTTCAAGATGAGGCTGAACAATCGACTTGTACAGAGTTAGCATCGTAACCTTATCTCTGGACTTGAAAGTCCAGCCGCACGTTTGAAATGCCTTCCCCACTTTTAACTGAATATGCTCATCAACCTTTCCATCAAAAGAATCAATGTATTCGTATTTCTTCTCAAACTCTTTACACGTTACAAACTATGGCGAGTTGCTGCAATATCTTTGCCAGCTCTTAAAATACTTTGGGAACCTGTTGTGCCCCCTGAAATGTTTTTTCCCAGATTGACGAGATTGATTTTCGGACTTCAGGATGATCAGGATTGAGTCAAAGCTATAGATTGAAGGACTGAAGGGATTGAAAGACTGAGGTTTTCCATCAGTACCCATCACTACTATGGATGCTGCTAAATTCCTACCTAGACGGACAAAAAAATCAATCTCAAGCTTGACACAAAAAAAAACAGTTCATCAGTGATGGAGCCATTTGAACGTCCAAATGAAGAAACAAACCTGAATCGACTTCTGAAATGAATTTTCATGTCGTAGTAATTCCCTTCAATATGAATTTGCGAGTTAGATTAAATTATCCTCTTTGACGTCCAATCGTTCTTCGCTTTCCAATTTCAGTCACCTCGAAAAAAATATACACGGTCTGTTTCACATCAGGGCTGCCATTTCGAATCGACCCCTTCAAAAATCAGGTCAAACGACTAGTGATTTCTGCCAAAAATCCACTCCCAATCCCATCAAAATATACAAAGCCAGCAAATATTGTGCAAGAAATAAAATTCCAGAATAATTCATGTTCAAGAACATTTTTTGGTCCGTAATACCCATGCCTGCATTTGCAAATGCCAACCCAAACACTCACTCACTCACTACGCAGAATCAACAGTTGACTTGACTAATCCGAAGTGCACCGTTAAGCAGTCAGGTGTAGTCATAGAAGTGCATTCCCACTCAAACGTTACCACCCTTGAGTTCAAAATTTAAAGACATCATGTTAGTGGATTGGAATGAGCTCATCCGTCAGTTTGAGGCGTGTATCGTGCGCGCACGCCCACCACTTCGAGAAGAGGGCGCAGAAGAGCGAGCTGGGGAAGAGCTAGTAGACGCGCCGGTCGAAGCGATAACGGCGCTCAATCACAAGCTCATAGAGGTGCACAGTCGCTTGAAGGCGCTAGATGACGACTGCACCTTTGATCCGTCCACGCATAGCCCAGCGCAAGGTAGCAGCGGCGCTGCGGGTGGCGCTGCCAGCAGCCCAGCGCCCAATCTGCTACAGCCACATCTTATGGCTGAGTTGGTGGGGCACTGTCGCACTGTGTTGAGCACGCCGGGACGCGGCCCGACGCACACATTGGCTGCACAGTTACTGGCTGAGCTGGGACGCACAGCGGGCGGACGAGGCCTATGTTTGAAAGAGAAAGTGACCAGCACGCTGGAAGGCGTATTAGCGGAGGTCATTGAGTCGCAAGAACCGCGAGTCGAAACGGTGGTGCAGGTAATAAAAAACTGGCTTACTTCTGTTGGTCAGGGTGGGTCAAACATCAATAGATCAATGATGTAGAATAGAGACTATAATTGGGATAAAAAAAAGGTTGTTAATGGATGAGTGTAATCGAACGAATTCAGCTGGGGATTCTGGGGCCAAAATGGCTAGGGATGCGTCAGAGTCGAGACTAACCCTCCATAAAACTTAATCAAAATTCGTGAGCCCAATTCGTTTTCTTTTTTCATTTTTACAATCAATTGAAATACGAATTTTCTCCTCACGTAGCAAACTAAAGCTATGAAATGTCCGAACCTAGCTCTGACCCATCCCTAGCCATTTTGGCCCCAGAATCCCCAGCTGAATTCGTTTGATTGCACTTATCCATAGCACAAAATGGTAAAAACAACGAAATGAAGTTCTGGCTTGAGTTCATGTTTTATATGTGATGGCTGATGGATATTACATGTTCAGTGAATTTCTTTGTCATGTATGCTTTTTGGCAATTTGTTTCCTTTTGCTCTTCCTTCTATCTCTGTCAATCCCATGAAGTTTTAGAAGAATTGATCTTGTTGCAGTTTGTCATTTCAATCATTTGCAGTGCATAAAATTCCAAGCAACATATTTTTTGTGACTCTAAGGGGGCCATTTTTGGTACAAAAATTTCGTTGAAGTTATCGGTCACCGATGAAATGAAAACCATCAGTTAATACCGCTTGCACTGCTCGTGCCTGTCCGCTTTTAAGTGTCGCATTCTGCCGAGTTTGCTTGTAAACCGCATGATCATTGCTTTTCAGATATGCCGCATTTTGGGGAATCTTTGTTACAATTGCTCAGAAGGTCGAAACCAGATTATAGATTCTCAGTGTCTTCAACACATCCACGCCATCGCATCTAATCGTGAGCGGATCAAAAGCGGGGACGTTGGACAGCGATTTCCCGTGATACTCCCTGGATTTCTCCTCAACTTTTGTAATGAAAGCCCGGGCAGTGTCAAACGAACTGGTAAAGCAGTCCAGGTCATTCGCTTGTATGAAATACTTCATTGACCTCATGTCTCCATTTCCATAGGTGAGGTCGGGCTCATTGATGTGATTGTTGAGAACGTGTTGACAACCAAGACCAACGACGCCGTTTTCAATGGCAGTTTGAATTTTTTTGTGGTCGTGGCCGAGGATGATCGCGGACAGGAATTCCTCCTAAAGAGCCGTAATTTCGCCGCCGGTAATGCTTGGAAAAACTCTCCATGAAGGACATTCAGTTCACTCTCTTCAAATGATTCTTCGTTCTTGTAGCTTTGAATCATGTGTTGATTCACACCACTAGTCCGGAAGTGACTGAAACAGCTCTGGAGTTGGTCAGGAGTATCGCCGAAAATCCGGATCTCTCTCTGGAGTTGGCCAAGAGTCCTCTGTGCACCACCTTGGTCAAGCATATAGCGGGCAAGTGGCAAACCCCGGAATTCCACGATCATCGCACGGACGCCTGTGACTTGTTGGTTTTAATCTTGGGTCACGATGCCAGTATGAAACTGATCTACAATCAGGAAGAGGGCAAATTTCTGAACATTTTTAAAGGTGAATATTTGAATAACCCCGTTTGTTCGGCTTTTATGCTCATTTAATTTTTAATTAAGTCAAAGAAATAACGTCCAAATGCAGACAGGCCCATAAAAATTACAGTCTACAAATTTCGCCCCCTGTTTGCTTGCATCATATGGCAAGCTGTATTCAGACTTCATGGATTACGTCAATGTACAGGGAGCGCCACTTAAATCTGGGCAAGTAAACTAAGTGTCTTTCTTAGTATTATGTGTGATTTTTTTCCGTCCCTTTTGCTAACCCATTTGCGACTTACAAATAGAAGTTATCTAAAGCTAACTATTTTTTACATCAGAAGTTCAAGTGTTGTTGCATCCCATAACTGCTGTTAAAGCAGGGTTAGACAAAGGATCACGAAAAAACCTGGATGCCTTAGCGGTTGGCAAGAGCTGCTTTATTTGATTTCTGGGCCAATCAGAGAAAAAATCAATAGCCCCCTTGTGTGACTGGCAATTTAGAATTCAACAATATCAATGTGACCTACTGAACTTTGTTGTTGTAAGAGAGATAGGTAATGTTGGTAAAATTGATGTGAAATACTCTGGGGTCATTGAAAAATTCAGAGACAAAAGTATGGGTAAAGCTATTTGAAGTGATATTTTTTTATTTAAACGCTTGATCGTCAGGAAATTGTCTTTTTTCTTGGCCGGTTTTATGTGGCGCACCCTGCATAGCTCTTGAATAGGAAAAACCAATTTCTTCGAAATAAGAATCTTGATTATAATGATTCTTTCTCTAACATGATCTGATCTGAATATTTTTTTTTTTTGCTTTTAGCTTTTTAATGAGCTTTCCTGTAAAACTCAATGACTATTTTGCATAAAAGAATATGATTGAAATTGCTGTCATGTTGAAATTTTGCTTGTAGACTGGCTCCAGACCGAGGACGTTCAATTGATGGTGGCGGGTTGTCTTTGCATTGGCAACTTTGCTTGCAATGAAGAGCATTGCACACAGTTAATGAACAACCATACCTCACAAATCCTCGTGGATCTCCTCAAGTCCCATCTGAATCCCAATGCCGATCTAAAACTCCAGCACGCCATTTTAGGAGCCATACGAAACTTGGCTGTCACCGCCAAAGCTCGAAGTCGGCTTCTCGACCAAGGTAAGAAGCAACACTCATTCCACCATCCCATCCCTTACTTTGGTCTCATGTCACGACATCCTTACCTACAGGTTTATTAGAGCCTTGTCAACATCTTATGGGACGTCTCTCGTTAATGAACGCTCAACCCGTGGTGTTCAAACTCCTCGGAACACTTCGTTTGGTCATCGACGGGAGTGCCGATGCGGCCAAAAAGATCGGAAAGTCCGGTCCCAGTATCGGAAAATTGGTCGAGTGGGGAAACTCCGACACCCAAGGCGTCAAATCGGAAACGGCTCGACTTCTGGCGTCTTTGGTCAAAAACAGTGCTTCCAGCGAGGTACATTTCCACATTTAATAGATAAATTCCATCAAAGATTAATGATTCGTCACTAGATGGAGGCAAAGCACAGGCAAATTCTCTTGATTTTAGAGCTATCCTTGTTTCAAATATGTTGCGAAAATTGCAGCTTACATCTTAAAAATGATATCTCTTTATATGCTAATTTATTTGAGTTCAGCTATGGTATTACAAACTTTAAAACTCAAAAAATCATTCTGACTGAGGATGAGTTAAGGCCCATTATTTCACAAAACCACACGATAGAGGATCTTGTCACTTCTTCTCTTAGAATGTGGCGCAACTTAGCTTTCTTAACAACGCTTGCTCTGATGGCGAGTTGTTTTGAGAATCAGAGAGGGCACCAAAGACAAGGCTTGCTAAATTATGTGAACGCCATCTAGGTGACAAAAATGCCAGTTCTGTTTAAATTGCTCAATATGATCAATGATCATACATGGCTATCTTCCAAACTTAATCATAGGTTCTGTCTTCAGGTTATGAATGTGATAGTTGATTGTGGAGGCTTGCCCCATATCACCACTATGATAACGTCTTCCCATGTACGGATGCTCAATGAGGGTTTGGTGGCGTTGACGCATTTGGCAGCCGCCCTCAATTCAGACACGGTCCACGCCCAACTTCATACGGATCTCATCGTGAATGGCATCAAGAACACTCTCAATCACGATTCGCATCCGATTGAGGTGAAACAGAATGCCCTGACCTTGACCTTGACGTTGCTGAAGTCCAAAACTGAATTGTTCTTGAGCATGTTGAAAGAAATGGACTTGGAGACGGTCTTGAAAGAACGAGACGAGCAATTGCGGGACATGGAACAGTATCAGGAGCTCAATCGCATTCTCATGGATGGCTCATCATCGTGATGTATACAGTGATTGAGGCCTACAACAGCGGTCGTAACGAACTGATTACTAAATGGGATTTACGGAGGCCCTTTGATCATTCATCTCATGTTGAAACCAAAGTATATTTTACATGCAGCCCGTTGGACCGGCGTTTTTGAAGTAAAGAAGAATTGTTCCATTGCATTGTGCTCGAGTTTATTTTTATCCAAAAACTTGGTCCACTGAATGCGACCAATAACTGGTATAATTTGGATTAGTTCAATCCAGGGAATCCCTTATTTAAGGGATTAATGTGGGGTCATAGTCAGCGCAGTCTCCTGTAATGAGAGAGGTTCCAGGTTCGATTCTCCTCCCTGAACTTTCTCAAGGAAACCTTTAGACATTAATCCACACCCAGAGACCTAGAACCATTCTGATACCGGATATGGGATTGTCTATGGGAAAAAATTGAACCATGTTTTGGCTGGCTTCGTTGGCCGGGCGAGGCTCAAACCTCCGATCCTCGCACCAACAATCCAAAAAATCCGTCTATATTGGAACTAAACGATTCATGAAATCAATGTTAAAAAACTTTTCAAAAATCCCACATCCCTTAGTCGTTAAAGCTATGTCAACTTTTAAATGAAATATGTCATTCATATGTCATATGTTAGACAAGACTTTCCGAGACAGAATTTCGCTCAAGATAATGAAATTTCTGGTAGAAACAACTTTCAAAAGTGCCAAACATTGAACCTAAAATCCATGATGAGAAAAATAAAACAACCCATGTTTTTGTATTTTATCCATTTTTTCCACTGGATTAAGATCTAGGCGAAACAATCCTTCCTCCTTTTTTTCTAAATTCATTGATGATGATGAGTGATGTCATTATTAAAATCTGCAACAATTGGTTTAGAAACACCTCTCTTACTGTGACCAACCATCAACCATCGATCCAAAACTACGTTTTAATTCAGTTTATTTGATATTTGCAAGGACATTTTCAGATTTTTGAAAGTGCTGGTGACATGAAATAATTGTCTAGTAATGAATGGGTGGGTGGGTGCATCGTTTCATTAAGTTTTGGTGTGGTGAATGCGTTGACTGAAGATCTTCCTCCGCCATTTGGCCATTTTGGTCATCTTTGGTGCTGATTTGGTGGTGGACCCAAGCGACTCTTGGTCTGGAACAACAAGAACAACATAATCTCAGCAACCCTGATTGTGTGTGATCCATGCATGATCAATCTTGGTCGTCCCATCGATCCATCCCCGCCTTCAGAGCGGCTACCACCACGCCCAAAATGGCAAACACTGCGGTCACTCGAAGCCACGCCCTCCAGAATTGTTGTTGCCGAAGATGAAGCAACTCTTGGGGATCCAAGTACTGATTGGCAGCATCTCTTTGGGACACCTTATTGACCATGGTGCGTTGGTGAATAATTACAATCTTTTGTGAATCCAACATCAACAATTCTTCATCTTGGGATCTTGAAGGAGAGTTCAAATCTTGGAGTCTGTCTTGAAAAGAAATTGGACCCTCCGTGTTCAAGAGGAACTCTCTTAACTTGGACCAAAGCGAAGAAGGTGTTCCACTTTTTATCGTTTTGGGCTCATCTTGATCTTGAATTGGCAAAGGAGATTGACTGATGTGTCTGACACCATTTTGGACATCGTCTTCTTTATGATATTCGCTTGAGGGATCGGTTATCGAGGCTACTTCTATATTGTCGTCAACGGAATCAACCGTTTCGGCATAATTGAAGTTTTCCACCAAAGGTTCAATTTGGTTTGGCTCCTTGGATTCTGCTTCTTCAGTTTCAATCTCTTCGGGAAATGTGTCAACACCTTTGGAAGTCTGGTTTTCATCAAGTTCGGTCACTAAGATAGACGTTTGTGTTTCATCTTGATCGATTTGGGGCGATTGGTTTTCCTCGGTGAACTCAGAATTGGATTTGGGCATTTCGATCTTCATACTTTCATGGTCATTTGGAGAGATCATGATGTCTTGGGTGGATTCAGAATTCTTTTCAGATGTTTCTGCTATCATATTTTCTTGCTCATTATTGGAGTCCACATATTCAACTGATTCCAGATTTGTTGTTGGCTGGAGAAGTTCCGTACGATTTTGAAAATGTTGTTCTTTTTGCTGTTCCTCGAACTTTGGAACAACACTCTGTTCCACATGAGGTGCTTTTTCTTCAATGTTGTTGGAAGATTCCAAAGGACAATCATCGACATTTGCCTGGTTTTCATCTTCAGATGCAGTATCGCCATGAGATAATGAATTTCTTGTCTCTACATCGATCAAATCTTCTTTGTTTTTTTGCTCGCTTTGAATAGAATTTTCCAATTCTGTGATTTCCTTCTCCAAAGTGACCTTTTCTTCATGATTCACCGGTTCTTTGGTGGCCTGTTCCACATTCAAGTCTTCGAATGGGATTGGATCCTCTTGATTTGGGATGAGTGCACCCAAATCCTCAAATTCTAGAGGCCTATCTTCGGGTTCCCTATGTACAATCTCAGGTTCATTGGGCACTTTCTCGTTTAAAACAAGATCCACTTGTTCTTCATCTTCAGGTTCTTCGATGCAAGATGGAACTTCTTTCTCTTCAACAATAATCACGGAACTTAGTTGTTCCAGATCCTCTTTGGTTGATGAGGTAAAATTTTCATTACTTTGGTTGCCCAAAAAGGCTTGTTCATTTTTCTTTGGAATTGATTCTTCTTCCAGATTTTCCTCTCCTTCAATGAGCGGCTCTGTTGTTCCAAATTTTTTATCTTTTATCGGATTCTCTTCGGTTTGTTCAACACGATGGATTTCATTTACTGAGGACAACGGGTCAATTTCCAAGTCGGTAACTGGGTTTTCTGCATTTGTTGTCAATATATCCTCTGAATTTTCTTGAGGGACAACCTTGGAATCGGATTGTTCCACATCCTTGGAGAGATTTGCATTGCTTTCTGCCGGATGCTCCGGTTCAGATTGATCCTGATTTGCAATCTTGGCATCCACTTGAACTGAATTGGGCGAAAGATTCCCATTTACTTCTTTGGTGGATCCTACATCAACCTGAAGTTCCTTTTCAATGCAAATATTGTCATATGGAACATTCGCTTCTTGTTCTTGTTTTTTCGTCACATCAAGCTTCAAATCTTCGACTTGAAATGGTTTTGAAACCTCTTTTTCTCCATTTTGTTCAGAACAGGTGATGTTCTTTGTCAAAGTGGAACCATGTTCCTTGTCTTCATTTTTGGACTGATGATCTACGTCACATTGACCTTCTTCATTCGTTTCAATTTTAGGTTCAATTTTGATAATGGTTGGATCCACTTTGGCTCCAATATCTTTAATGTCTTTGGAATCTAATGGTATTTCCGTTTGTTCCAAGTTAATTTGAAGAGGGTTCTGGAGAGCAAAATCTGGAGAGGCTTCGGAAAGACCACAGAGCTCAGGATCTCCACTTGGAACAAAAGTTTCCTCCGTCAATTTTGTCCCATTGTTGTCACATGGAACAATTTCAAGGGAATTGAAATTGGGTTGTGTGTTTACTGGCGAGGGATCCAATTCATTCAAAGTTGCGTTCTTGTCTTGAATAGATGGATTCGAAAAGGATTTGGAAAGAAGGACAGAAGTAACATTGGAACTCTCAGCTAACTTGGCTGGATCGCTGAAAGGTTGTTCCATCATTGCTTGTGGTAATTGATGTGGTTGATTATCTTCATTTCTTTTTTCTGTGACAGTTTCCTGCGCTTGAAGTGACTCCTGTAACTAATGATTTAGGCATTGCACGACTTGCCACAGAGGCAGGAAAATAAGGTTGTTTTGAAAAATGAAAAATGTGCTAAAGGGAAACTTAAAGCCAAAAAGTTGAGCGAGGTAAGTCGTGCAATGCCTTGGAATCATTTTCCTCGTCTTCTTCCTCAGTCGATGGTTTGGAAGTTTCGTTATAAATTTGTGGTTCTCCATCAATTTCTTCATGTGGAATGAGAGGGCTAGGTTGGTCCATTTTATCACTCAACCGAGTTGTTTCCTCCAAAATATTTTTGTTTGATCTCTTGATTTCATCTTCTTCATTTTCTGAGCTCAATTCTGTTTTGATTGGAATTCCGTTGTCATTGTTGATTTTCTTGTTTTCAACCTCAGTTGATGGTTTGGAAGGCTCTTTGGAAATTTGCACTTCTCCATCAATTTCTTCATTGGGAATGAGAGGGCAAGTTCTCCCTCCCATTTTATCGCTGAACAGATTTGTTTCCTCCAAAATATTTTTGATTTCTTTTCCTTCATCTTCTTCGTTCAGTTCTGTTTTGATATGAATTCTATTGTCATTGGTTATATTCAATTTTTCATGGTTTTCAATCATCTCTGTAGAAGCCTCAGGTTGACCAGGTTTTCCTGAGGTAACACATTCAAATGTGGTTCCATCAATAGCCTTATTTTCCTTTCTATCTTCCTTTAGTATCATCTTATTTTCAAAACGGCCGCATTTCAGCTCCAAATTGATCTCTGTCTTGAACCTCAATTTCATGAAATCAAAGTTGTTGATGTTGTCGTTGTTTGGGTCATAATCCAGATTAAAGCCTTCATTTTTTGATTTGATAATGACAATTGGATTTGAATCCTTGGTGCCAGATTCGTTGGACGGGCTCCCATTTGGATCCATCTCGGCGCCTTTGGTGGTTTTTGATGACAAGGTTGGTAAATCTTCTTGATCTTTCTTTTGAACCATCTTCAGGTCATGGTCAGTTTCAAGATGGTCGGTTTTTAGACTCTCTTGTATACCATAATCCTCTTGAATTTCTGGAACCAAAGCAATGGGTTCTGAAGTGTTTTGGTCCACCTGCTCTTCAACTTCACCTTGAAGATCTTGTTCCATTTTGTCCAGTTCGCCTTCCTTCTTGGTGGAGGGGTCTTTATGGGCGTCATCTTGGTTAGTACTCATCACATCATTTTGCTCTTTCTTGCAAAATGAGTCATGATCCTTTCCACTCTGTTCCACGTCCTCAATCTCTTCCTTTTCCACAACATATCGTTCTGGAATCTGCAAGATTTCCTTGTTTTTACGATTAGCCCCCTCAACCTTTGATTTGTCCTCGAAGAAGGCTCTAGCTTTTATCATCGGCAGATGATCTGTATCCACATTCAATGGATCAAAAGGAGGATCCATCTTCTTTTTCTGTTGTCGAACCCCAGTGGGACCCTTGAAACTTGGAACACTCAATTGGGATCCATTGGAGGCTCGAAGGCCGTTGAAGGCGCCAGTTTTGAACTGACTGGGCTTCAAATTGTGCTCTGTGGAACCGTTCCCATTGGCACGCCATTCATGTCTCTTAGGTGTTGCTAAATCTTCTCTTCGGAACTTGATTATCTCTGATGTGAAACTGGAATTTCTTGGTGGATCATGACCAACAGGATGAACAGGAATGGCTCGTTCCTCGGGGATTTGGCAACAACCTTTATGAATGAACTGCAATCCTGAGCATCATCAAGATGGGATCAATGGAGGTCAATGAACATTTGGGAACAATTGGGTTGATTTCATTTATTTCTGTTTCCAGGAATAGATTGCCAATTGCACCAAATTGTTTTCGATGTTCATTCTCCACCATACAGGTTAGATGGCACAATCATCGAAAGGAGCCTGATCTCTCTCGAGATCAAACTCCGATCCAATTACATTAGGGTTAGATTACTGAATTCATTGGAGAACGGCAGAGATGAAGTTGAATTTATTGACTTAAAGACTTAAATCAGAATGGAACGTGACACCTGAGGAAAGGCGGACTCTACCCAATCATCAAATAATCCATCTTCTTCTCTGCCCTGCTCCAATGTGGTTTCATAATTATGCAACAATCTGGACTCACTTTGGGGGTTTGCCTCTTTCATCGTGGAAGGGGATCCCAGTTCCCAGGTACTGGAACTGTTCCAATGAGGACCTTCCGCTTGGTCCTCGAGACTCTGAATCGAGGTCAAAATGGGGGTGGAACTGTGGTGCAAATGAGTCTTGGAATCCTTTGTGACGGCAATGGGAGGTTGATAATGGAACTCCATTCTGGGTCGAGGATTTGGGCGCCTTGGAACAACCTCCATTGACCTTGGCTTTGATCTCTCCACGGTTGCCTCTGTTGGTGTTGGTTTTGACTTAGGATCAGTTTTCATCGTGACTAGTTTTGAGGGTGGTGGCATGGTGGCACATCGCTCTTCATAAGAACGGATTACGATCTTGGGAATGGTGGAAATAGTATTATTGGGTGCCATTCCAACAACTTCGTCATCATCTTGGTCTTCGAAGGTTTTTTCGAGAGGACCCTTGGAAACGACCTCGGCCTTGACAGCAATGGGTTCTTCGGGCAGTTCTTTGACTTTGATGACCTTTTTCTCGAATCCATTGGCATTGGGAGATTCAAATTTGGAACACAATTCGGCAACCTTGGGAGATTTTGCCCTCGATGGAGAAACAATTCGCTTGGACCTGGGATTGAGTTTATATTCTGGTTTCAATTCTACTGGAGGAGGTTTCAATTCGACGAGCGGCTTTTCTTCTGGTTGAAGAGTTGGAACTACAGACGGTTTAGTCTTGGGTTTAAATTCCTCATTGGACTCTAATTTAGGTTTTGGAGTGGGACTCAATTCCAAAGAGGGTTTGACTCTTACGGGAACATCTCTTTGAGTAGGTTCAAACAGGGGCCGAGTTTGCTGCCTTGAAGCCGCCCTTTGTTCCATCTCCTTGAACATTTGAGATATGTTCTCATGACGAAGAGGCTTCATTTTCTCTTCAATTGTTTCCTTCTCTTTATTTGCTTCGGGAACATCTGTTATAGGTTCTACCTGAACATTGGTGTCCTCGATGAATGAAATATGCTTGGATACTCGAGGAATGGGCGGTTCAATTTCAAGATGCTCGCTGGACGATGAAGAATATCTGGAACTGTTGCTTTCCTCTTCCAGTTTCCTAGATACAATATCATCCCACGTGGATTTCCATTTCCACGCATCCTCCGAGTTCCAGATCTGAGACCACGGCCAAGTGAGTGATTCCAGGGAGATTCGATCTAAACCCAATAGCCATGGGTTGAAATCGAAAGCTTTGGGCTCATCGTAGTTCTGACCTAACCTCAAAAAGAGCTTTCGATCCAACTCCTCGGGTGAAAAGGCCTCTTGATAAGTGACAGCCTTACTGGCTCTTTCAAACATCCAGGACAGTGGTAGATCGATTGTCAAGAGTTTGAAGCCTACCATCAAGAATCTTATCAAGGCAAACGAGGCTTCCCAGCCCAAAGATGATGAAGATCGGCGGTCCATTCTGTTCAAGAGATCGAAACCGAATGAGCTTCAAAAATATTTCGAAGGGATCACCTTGAAGAGATAATCTTTGCCTGATTGAGTCTCTTGGAAGGCATTCCAATGCTTTGGCGATCCTCTTACAAGGATCAAAATAGGAGCTTAGGAAAGTGACACGAGTCTTCAGGTATCGCATCGCCCTTGTTAATCCAATTGAACGGCGAGTTAGTTAGTTATCCTCATTTGCTTTTGTTCTTTTCTCAAAAATATCGTGAAAAATGTGGAAAAAAGAAATATATCATGTCTTCGAGAGAAGACAATATACAGAATCTGTTGACATTGAACAAATCATTCCATCTTCCTATTACGATAATTCATTTTTAAGCTTTATGTAAGTTTGTTCTGTCTGTGACCGAGATTCATTAATGAACTGCGTTCAGAGCGTTTCAATTTTCGTGCCAGGAGCAATACATTTTAGTTGTCTTACAATTCATATTATAAACACATCTCGTGCCTTTACAATTAACATTTTGATGGAGAATTTTGAGTTTAAAAATCTCAAAAGTAAAACATTGGAAAATGTGCAGGTTAGATTTTTCATTGTGGCTAACGTTTTCTTTACAATCATTGTAAACTCACGAACATGACAAAACCAAAGCTAGTTATTGATTTACATGGATATATACGGTAATAGTGTATTGTAGAAAAAATTCGAAAAAAGATTTGAACTTTGGAAACTTGAATCTGCAAAATTTTGAAAATCATTTCCACTGACGGATTTGAAGGTAGGATCATGGGATTTCAGTTAGTGTTTCTGGCTCGTAAACTCGTGCAGAAGCTCGTGCGAACGGTTCGGCTAAAGAAGGTTCGGCGGCCTTTCAATGTTGCTCAATGCACGAACCGTTCGAAGCTTGGGCTCGCAAGCATCGAGCCTTCACGGAATTCAAGTTCAGACACGCACGTAAACCATATTACTGTACAGTGATGTTCCCCCCTTGTCTATGAGCATCAGGAAGCTTACAAGCTTATCAATTTCAATGCATGGTGCAATGGCCCGTGAACTAACGAAGGAAAAGTTCGGCGCAAATTCCAATTTTAGGCGATTTTTTTGGCACCCCTGCTTTTTTTTTGGCTTCAAATCGTAGTTAAAATCAAACAAGGAATACAGAAGCTTCGACAACGTCATCATGGCGGAAGTGTGGAGCTACTTCAAAAGTCTTCTTTTAAAGTTTGGGCCCGACAAGGCCCAATGCAAGAAGTGCCTCACTGCGATCTAGCCATAATCGAGGTCGTTCGGACGTTCGTGCAATTTTTTATCCAAGCTCGAAGGCTCGAACTTGCTGATGCACGAGCTTTCGTTAAACACTAATTTCAGTGACAACAAATTGGAAATCATTTTGAAGAGGACCAAAAACATCAAACCATTTCCTGTGGCGGTAAAAAATCTGCAATCAATCAAGAAGAAAAATAGAAATATTGGAATGAGATTTCAATTGTTCGGACCGATGGTATTCTGTATTCTGTATTGAGTATTCTGAAGTCTTTGGCTATATCAAACGTTTGTTTTGGCTTTCGTCTTTGGCTTTATCAAACGTGACCGTTTAGTTAAAAGAAATTGTATTCATAGCAATGTGATTTTGCAACTCTTCTGAAACTGATAAGGTTGTCAAAAATATTCACTGCATTGTTTGCATTCCAAACATGAATTATCAACTGTGAACATATTTCATGACTGGGCAAGCAAATAAGGCTAAAATCAGAGGTGGGTATCGTCAGCAAAAAGGCAATTCAAAATATTCATTCTTTGTTCACGAGTTGTCGCCTGTCTCAAGCAATTTTACTTTATAGTTTGTGGCTTCAACAAAAAATGGTTTTTTGAACATGAAAACATTTAAACATGAGTGAAGTTGTTTCTAATGCTGACTGCTAATGCTGACTGATATTAGGTCAACAACCTATATAGAGTGCCTTGAAACACTTGAGCCCATTCACATTTCCGTATTTTTAGTGCAGAAATAAATTAGGGTTGGGAGCATGTGGAAAAATGAAATGTAGTGACTCGTTAAGAAACCAAAAAAGTGTTTCTTTTGAAAACTAGTTCTATTATTTCTTGCAAGTAGATGCAATTACTATTAAATTTGCAATAAAATTAACAAAAGTTGCCAAGTAAATTGCCATCATTTTAGTCTAAATCAGAGGTCGCCAACCACTTTGAATTTAAGAACCAACAAATTTGACCAGAGTGCTCAGGGGCCCACAATTGAACAATCAGAGAGCTTTGGGCCCACAAGCTCAGTATGATGGATGGCACTCGGGCCCACTAATTTGAAATTTTCTATGGCTCCTGAGCCCACTCAAAAATCACACTGGGCCCACCGGTTGCCGACCCGTGGTCTAAAATGACGCGTTGTAAGAAGACTATGCCAAAATGACGTACCATATGTTAATTTTTGATAAGAAAACACAAGTATCCAAAACTGTGATTTTGTTTTGGATTGTTGGTGCAAGGGTCGGAGGTTTGAGCCTCACCCGGCCAGCGAAGCCAACCAGCCATTTCATCGTCCAAATTTTTCCGAAAGGCAAATTCAAGTCCGTATCAGAATGATTCTCCATCTTTGGGTGTGGATTAACGTGCGAAAAGTTTCCTTGAGAAAGGGCTGGGAGGAGAATCGAACCTGAGACCTCTCTCACCATTAGAAAGTGTTCTAACCTCGACACGACGTCTCCTCCCTCCGCTGAATTGAAATTCTATTAAGAATATGTTTTAGGTTACTCATGAATTCAATCTTGCTCTGTTCCAATCATCCCAAAATGAGCTTTCAATAATGGAGGCAAAAATCGGGAAAAGCAGTTTGTTGCAAAAGAAGTCAAAATGTTGCCAAATTCAACCAATGTTCTGCGGGCCAAGTGTAGATTTTGGCGTTTTTAGCACACATACAGTGTATGTTTCAGGTCTTTCCGAGGCTCACTAACTTCTTATTATGGTCAATCCTTGAGAGAGAGACTTGCTGGGATACTAAATAATCCCTTTCAATCCCAATTTCTGGGCATGGCATTATGGCAACTGTATCGATACCAAGATCTCAATTTCCATTGGCTCCAACATAGAAATGTAAAAAAGTCTGATCAATTATGTTTCTTTTTTTTTAAACTGTAAATTTGAAAAAAATACATGAAACCGAACATTAAATGAATGTGTTAAGAAGTCTACCCTATGGCGATGAGTGCAATAAATATGAACAAACAAATCTGCATTTGCATCCCATGAGACCTTATCAGGTGTTCAGGATTGTTCAAGTCATAAAAAGGATTAAGGGAGAGAGATCTTAAAACTTAAGAGAAAATCATCACCTTGAAAGTGCTTGTGCATGAGGACTTCACCATCAACATGTCCGAGTCCCTTGACTTGCCAATACTCGATTTGAGTGATGAGTTCGAGAAATTGCGAGTTTTGCAATCCCCAAGTGCGGCTGGGGGTTCCTTTGGATCAGTCTTGGAGGTCTTCAAGGCCAAGAATGCCTCTAAAACCACCGAAATCCTCTTCTTAGCCGTGAAGAAGTACCCTGAAACAGTTCCCAACTTATCCAAAATCTACAAGAAGTCCCTCAAGAACTTATCACACAAAAATCTTGTCAGGATCTTTGGTCAAACCACTTTTTCAGATGGTTTGTCTGGACTGGTCATTGAAGTTTATGAGACGAATTTGAGGTCATTGATGGATACAGGACCAGAGAGTGGAAAACCTGTGGTTGTTCATGGGATTCGGAATGTCATGTCACAAGTTCTTGATGGCTTATTGTTCCTTCATGCTCAAAAAGTGGCCTTGATCCATTTGAAGCCTGAGAACATCCTTCTGGATTCTAATTCAAATCGTCTGACAACGATGAACTCGAAAGTCAAGATTTCAGACTACGGTTATCGTCCTGAAGCCCTGTTAAATGACATCAAGGCCAAAAGTGAGTGATCGTAACGATGATGAATGGTATTTGAAGTTAGCTCTAAGCGAAACGTTTCAGCTTAAAAAATGTAGATAACTCGGTTTGTAGGGGTGGGCGTCATAATACTGTTTGCGGGTAAAATAATTGATAATAAGAATTCCAACCCATGAATTTCCCTAATATCAAAAGGAGAATCTTGAAACATTGGATTAACAATAGTTCCTCATAGATATTTGTTGTAGAATTTGATAAGTCTGTTTTTTTAATTGAAAACGAAGAAGACAAAAAACAATGGAAACGTGCCTTTCAATGTTATAAATGCTGAATATTATGAATAAGTGTTGATTTAAATTTCAAGGCTTCTGGAAGAAGTGTAAATTATAGTTGCAACTTGTTCAACCCTGTTAAACATCAGATTTCGGTAACTTGAATGTTCCCCAGACACTTTGTTCTTGTAAATTCCATAAAAGATCTTGATCTGTCCTTGATCTTGAGCGAATTGTAAAGGCAGAGGCCACATCAACCTTTTTTGAGCAAACCGATTTCTGTTACGTCAAGAATGGTTTTAACTACTGATGTGTTTCGAGTTGGATTTTTGGCAGAGTTTTGCCATTTTGATTTTTAGGGTCAACAACTGACCGCAACTAAACTTTTCAACAAGCAATAGACCTTATCTACCATAAAATATGGCAACACTGCCAACTGGAAATCCATTTTTATAACTATGGAACTCGAATTCGAACTAGTGTTGCTAATTGGTCCCTGTTCAGAGGTCTTTTCAAATAGTTCAATACAACCTGACCTTATTAACAGCGATAAACTTCCGAGTCAAAACTGGCAGCACTCCTGTTCGAAACACATCACTTGTGGTAACATAACATCAAGGGCAAGGCACAAAGAGGCAAAATCAAGAGCCTATTAAAAATCTTTTGATCAATTGGCAAATGGTACAAGAGAAGACTACTACGCTTAT
>CM021321.1:6201539-6272393 GCA_010645155.1 Tigriopus japonicus
TGAAGACTAATGGGTAACAAATTGAACATTGAAGGAGCCCGATAAAGAAGAGAGGAGGACTTCATTGAACGAACTAGCCTCGATTCACTTGGATTTGGAGGTGCTCCCAGAACGCACGTAAAATCTTTACGATCGCTACAACTGATCTCAAATCCTGGGTTAGGACAGAGCCCATGAACGCTCTTGAAGACATACAGTATCAGATACCTTTCATACCTTCTCTGAGAACTGTATAGCCCTAACTTTTGGAGTCTCTCCCAATACGAGAGCTCTCTCATTCCTTTGATGTTCCTAGTAAAACATCGTTGGACCTTTTGCAAACCTGCTGAACTCATTGGAGCCCAAATGGGGGAAGCATATTCAAGATGCTGTTGAACAATCGACTTGTACAGAGTTAGCATCGTAATACTATCTCTGGACTTGAAAGTGCGATAGATCCAGCCGCATGTTTAAAATGCCTTCTCCACTTTCAACTGGATATGCTCATCAAACTTTCCATCATCTTGGACGACAACTCCCAAATCCCTCATGGACGATACCTGCTCAATATCACAACCTCCATTGTCTTTGAGCGGAAGTTCTAATTTGGACGCTCCATACGTCATTGTGTGGAATTTCATCCCGTTCAATGCCATGTTACTCTCGCCAACCCAAGAGTAGACTTTCTCCCAGTCATCTACTAAACATTTTGAGTTGTGACCCAAGAGTAGACTTTCTCCCAGTCATCTACTAAACATTTTGAGTTGTGACCATTCCTTCCCCAAACTAATTTTGTGTCATAAGCATATGAAGAAATGCTGGCTTTTGTCCTAAACTTCTGAAAAGGAGCAATGAAGAGAATAAACAAGAGCGGACCTAAGATTCAACCTTGTGGAACACCTGACTTGACATCATACATGCCACTAAAAGATCCTTCAACCTTAACCAATTGCTTCCTTTTGCTCATAAAACTACCAATCCAAGTAAGGACCTTACCCTGGACCCCAAACTCTTTGAGTTGATCAAGCAAAAGACCATGATCTACCTTATCAAAGGCCTTGGCAAAGTCAAGATAGACTACATCAACTGACTCGTGACTTTCGAGCCCTCCAATGATCTGCTCAATATGATCAATCAATTGGGTGACTGTACTAAAATGGGCTCGAAACCCGTGCTGCCCTGGGGGAATGATATCATGGGCTTCCATTTGATGATTGAAATTAATTTAAAGTTTCAACATGCGGGAATTACTCTTTTTTATGTTTCAATTTAAGTCGGTTGTTGAGGCAGTTTTACAGAATAGTAGAAGCATATCTAGAAGCATAGAAGAAACACAAAAGAAGCATATGACATAGAGTAGAAATAACCATGCTCAATCAAGTTTCGCAAGTTAAGCTGCGTTTTTCAATCGCTGCCTATGTGGCGAAACTTGATCGAGCAAGGTTATTTCTACTCCGTCTCATATGCTTCTGTCATGCTTATTTTAAGCTTCTAGATATGCTTCTACTATACTTCAAAACTACCTCAACAACCGACCTACTACTACAACCTAGCAATAAGATAGCTGTTCCACCTGTCATGAAAATCAGAGCAGCAACCCTAGGTACAATTAGAGGGCTAACAGAGAAATGACATTCCGAAAATATTTGTGAGTCACCAAGCCTGCACAGTGCGTGCGATGGGATTTCACGTTGAACATGCTAAGTTACATGATTTACAACCCAAACTTGCGTTTTAAGGGACTCAGTGGCAAAATTTCTCATTCAACTGCTTTGGTTGAACAAGAGCAATGTATGATGAATCAAGTCACTTGACACCCTTGCTGCTGGATCAATGAAGTGTGTTCAAAACAAATCTCCACAGATTGTACTGGAGTGACATTTCTCTGTTATCCCTCTAGGTACAATTACTTTGGGATCCTTATCCAAATGGTGAGGCTTCAGAAGTCAGAAAAAGTAAAATGGTCCTGAAGAAACTGCACTAGACGGAGCCAAACCAAGTTCAAAAAGTCTCCTGATTTTAGAGCTAACAACTGAACTTGTACCGAAATTCGAGAGTCGAAATCACAACCAACTCAACTTTTGTACTTTGGCTTCATCATTATAGCTTTTTATTTTTCTATGAATCATGTACAATCTACTCGTTACGATCTGCCAACATATGGGGAAAATGAAAAGAAGATCTCCATTAAAAGGGGAAATCCATCTTGTTGTAACTTCATTCTTAACCGCAGAGCCTCGTTTTTTTCACCGGTTTCTATCACCCACTCGTGTCTGGAATTAATCATTGAACCTTTCCAGGTGGTCCAAATTTGGTGTATTTGGCTCCAGAATTGAAAGAGACACAATCCACTCCAAAAGTCAAAGTCTCAACCTTAGCCGATATTTTCTCCTGTGGAATAATAGCCTTCGAGATGATCTTGGGCCGATTACCTGGAGGTATGCATATTCTTGGGGGTCTTCTCCGCTCATATGACACGATTATGTTGTACTCGTTTTGTCATTTTCCAGCCACAGATAAGTTGTCACGCATCCCAGACCCACTCTTGCAAGACTTCGTTCGACGAATGGTGAAACGGGATCCTTCTGAGCGGATTCGCACTCAAAATATTAGTACACACGCATTCTTGAGCAACAGATAGCAGAAGAAAGTCTCGAAAATCTTTGACCATACTTGACTAAGTGATTGAGTAAGAAAGCATCAAATATCATTTGATGCTTGTTCGATTTCTCGTTTGTTGCAAACTTTGGATCATTAAAGTCAATTTCATAATGAAAAACGAACTCGCTTAAACCTGAGCGTTTTGAGTTGAAACTCATTTTTCAAGGCTATTTAGGGCCGCCTTTTCTTCAATATTACTCATATGAATAAACAAATTCTAAATGATTTTTGGTTCAGTTACGGTTTCTAACCGTAATTGGATTATTTTTCGTTTGTTTTACATTTGCTTTTTAATTACAAGATTACACTTTTTCGTTCACTAGACGAATACTGTGTCAATACGTTTCCAAAACATAATGTTGATTTACAAAAGCATAACCGGTCTCAGATCAAGAGCATTACATAAAAACCGGAAAACGCTACCAATAAGTAAAATTGCGAATACTATTTCATAATTCAATTTAAATCTAATAATTATTTAATAACAATAATAAGTTAGTTTTTGATGATACTTTTGGCAACCCCTTCATAGCTCTACAGGGTGGCTCATAAGTCTGGGACTACAGATTTGGCATTGTAGATTGTTCATTTCAAGCAATTTAGCACTTATAATTTGTCACAATAAACGCAAAACTGTTGAAAAAGAGCTATGTTAAACATATTTACAAGAGCAGTCTTTCGCAGATAAAAATGGACACATTTGTGGAACCACTGACGCACGTGTTAAACATACAATACAACCCATCTTTTTTCCCAATTTCTCTCCAAAATTGTTCAGACAATGGATTCTGATAATGGTAAATAAATTTGAGAATAGGTTTTTGCTTACATCAATATGGAGTTTGTAAAATCTTTTAAACCACAGTAGTTGAGCTCCACAAAGAGGGAAAATCAGATCACGAGATTTTGAAAACCATGCAAATAACCAGTTGGATTACAAAGTTTGTCAGAATTACAATGAACCATGATAAAGATATAGATGACATCTCTAACAGGGCAATAAAAGATTGCATATCTTTCCACAAGTGTCAGAGGCCCAGATGCCAGGAGCTGCAAAAAATCCATGATGTAAAGGGAAGGGAAATGAAGCTGCCTTCAAGTTGTGATCTCAATCCAATGGATTTCAATTTGTGATCCATGCCTGAGTTCAGAGCCTATGAAAAGTTCTGCAAGAATATTGGGGCTCTAAAGAATACCCTTGAGATAGTATGGGCATTAATATCTGAATAGTTTGTGCTCGTTACACGTGCATTGGTGGTTCCAAAAATTGCGTCCAATTTGTATTTTTTTTGTGTTTTAAGACTATTTTGAAAATGTTTAACACGTCTCTTTTCCAACAGTTTTGCGTCTGTTGTGAACAATTATAAGTGCTAAATTGCATGAAATAAACAATCTACATATCAAAAACTGCGGTCCCAGACTTATCAGCCACCCTGTAGAGCTGCACGACTCATGTTGGCCAAACGATCAGAGATCACAATCAAGTTTTGAAAATTATAGATATGAAATTTCTATTGGAGACACGATGGCACGGAAGATCCTTTGGAAGCAATGAAACAAAATAAGGTTATCGAAGATGGATCGTGTAATTCAAAAGCGTCTGAGTCACCAGGATAATGTCGAAAGTATTTCGTTTACTAAATCGATAGTGTACAATTGGATGATGACACAACAAAAGAATAGAGAATATATTTATATGTTTATACTTGTATCGTAAGCATGTAGCTTGCAGATTTAGACGAGAGTTGTTCTCGTTCTGCCTATAAATCTCGACTATCATACACTCTGTACATTCAAAAAGGAAATTTTCATGATTCAATTCAACGGCCAATGGTAATGAATGAATGTAATGATAGGAGTAATATGTAAGAGAGTCCAATGTATACAATGAACTTCATTTGAAGAAAGTCGTCTGCAAATTGAGGTCTGTTTGACCTTAATATGAGTCCATCTCATTCGGGGAAATCGAAAAAGCCACCAAACTTTGGCAGCCAAACGGACCAATCAAATTCAGACAAAAACTCATCAAAATAAGAAGCACTGCGTGCTATAGAATTATTTTGGGGAACCAATTAGTGGTCATCTCTTTTTCGCAATAATGAATAAAAACACAAGTTCAACTAAAACAAGGAAGGCAGAATCTAATCAATCGATTGTCCAAATGTCTGCTTTGCTATTTACGATATCTGTTCTGAAAGCAACGGGTGATTTGGGAAAAGAAAAAGTCTAAAAAACATGTGAAAGAGCGACCACGAAGATTGTACGAGATGAAGTGGGAGATGGTTATAATAATGCCTGCTACATGAAGCGTATAAAACATGCGGTTCTGGAAACTGCCAAAGAGATATATATCTGTGGATCTATCTTGTATGAGAGGGGATAATTTCCAGTTGAAACGTTGTATTCTTACAAATATGAGGATGAAGATGGCTTTGTTTCTTGTTGTTGTTGTTGCTGCTGTATTCTTTTAATTTTTGAGGCTGAAAAACTTTCTACGAAAAGGGCTCAATACGTCGATACACTCGCATCTAGAACACGTGGCAGAAATGTAGAAGTCAGTAGTAGTGTGAGGGTAGTTGGTAGGCTGTTCTTTATGTTTTATGATTTTTCGTGTACCCGCTCTGAATTGTGGTTGAAGAGGTCGGACCAAAGGATTTCTAAATCTACATAGAGTAAATGTGACGTTGACACACCCTATTAATGCGCTCCCACACATGGACGAACAGAATCATGGGAGGGGAACTACTCAAATCAAATTTCGAGGGACCTCATCCAGGTCTTATAAACCGGCATTTGGGACTCTTTTGCTTTTACCGGGACAGTTTGCGATCCCACAAATGGGGCACGAATAATGGGGAGTTCTTCTGTTGGTTAGTTTGACGTTTTCTTAAGACATGGATGAGCACCGTATGGTCGGTGATCCCATTTGTGTGAGGACTCGGTCCAACCACTGCAGTGGTCCATTGAGGTGGAGCTCGATCCAACAGGGCGTGGCCGTGACGGTCTGTCGGCGATATTCCGCGCCCCACCCCTTGACGAAGCTCATGCGAATCGTGCACATGCGTGTGAGCTGATAGACCGCCTCAAAGCCTTGAGTGACTGACTGAGAGAGCAGGGCAGCGAATTCCTGGTTGTTAAAGATCTTCAGATTGCATCCGGGAGGGATTTTGCACACCTGGAACAAGGGATTTGAGGAGTTACTTGGCATTTGAGAATCTTGAACAAACACATTCTCGTATCCTCCCCTGTCTCAACTACACACTGACTAATTCTATTCTGGGAAAGCAGGAAAATGGATGCAAAACAATGGAAGCCTTGGAAGCTCTCGAGCTCGATATAATGTTGAATGATCGTGGGTTCACTTAAGCAAGTGTTCCATCAATCAACACGACGGCTCGCTTTCTCACGGCCTTGAAACGGATTGCAGTCTCGGAAGCTTTAATTGGTCTCGTTTAAGATTTGCCACATGCATCACTTAAACTCGACCAAAACGTTCTCCTTTCTCTCTATGCAAATGATGGATTTAAGAATTCAAGAGTTGTGGGTAACTTACGGTAGCGGGATGCCATCCATAGCGCTGATTACAGTTGGGGCTTTGAACAAAGATGGAGGATTCGGAGAGGCATTCGGCAAACACCTCACCGCCGATGTAGTACAATCGCACCCCCTTGCCAATATGACGGCGGGCATTCTCGACTACTTCGTTGCGGTTCACATTGGAAAGGAGACCCAAGCAAAATCTGGAAATAGAAACATTCGCTTTAGTAAACAAGCTACATTTATCCTATGCACTTAAATAGGGATAGGTCAAGACCGGTTCCGAGTGCGGCTCTTCGTGAGTCTGGTCCGAAAACTCGAGACCGACTCGAAAAGGACTGCCATCGGCTTTCAAAAATGAACTGTTGTTCCATGGAACCTAAATTTGTGATCCAAGTCGTTTCCCACTTTCCTTCCAAAGAGAAATTTAGATACCGGAGTGATTTATTGACAAATAGTCACTGATATTGAAGCCTAGATAGTTGGGACATTCTCAGTAAAATGTCTCGATAATAAGCTGGAACCGATCTCGATTTCTGAACCGAACACCTACCTGTCCGCATTACTAGGATCTGTGAATCCATCCACTGTGATGGAGGACTGGCTGGCGTGGAAGGTCTCGCCCACGCGTGTGTTCATCTCGTAGTAGGAGATGGCACACCAGAAGGCGGGTTCGCAATACATCACCGGTTGGGTCTCAACCAGGGCTCCGTTCACACTCGACGGACCATTTGAGGTAGGAGAGGGCGTGTCCATGCCCCTGCCGCTTCCTCCCACATGACTGCCGTTGCTGCCGAAGCTCCCGTTGCAAATCATGGGCGGGCTGTTGGGGTCGCCTTCATCGGTCATGTAGCCTGGCGGGGGCGTGTCGGACGAGATGTTGAGAGGTGTGGCCCGGGTGTTGGTAGGCAGAGGAAAAGAGGTGTTATCGGGCACGGTGCTGGTCAGGTCATCCAAACTGGGTAATTCCGGAGGTTCCGAGGGAATCTAGAAATGGAAAGGGAGAATTTGAATGTGAAATGAACCTAAACACACACTTGGATCAATTTTCCATCAATCATCGTACAACTGAAAGATTGACATGAGCAGATGCATCGGCGTTGACGTTTTTTAGGTGAGTGACATCAAAGGTCTTCCCAAGAACAAGTATTGACACATTGGTTTGCTTCAATTCGATTACCTTGCATTGTTCGGCCGCAAAGTTAAGCAAGAGCTCTTCAAAGTCACTGACATTCCATTGGGATCCCGGTGTGGTCGATGACCCAAGTTCCATCATCTTCGACCAATTGCTTGCTGCTCCCTCAATCTGTCAAGATTGTTCGGCCGACTAGTTTCCCTTTCACTAATGCTCCCAAAAGCATTCTCGATTGAAATCCGAGAGGATTTCATCCCATTTCAGCAAAAGTTGTTGACTTGGCATAATTTCACCCCGACACACACATCCATTAAACTCCCTCACTCACACTCACACTCACTCACATTCAATCAATCAGACCTTCTTCACCATCTCATAACTAGCTCATTCACCACTTGACTGTTACTAAGAAGATCCAACTGAGGGGCGGTCCCAAACGAAGTCTTTGAAGCACACCCCGTTCAACCAACTCTCCTGGCACAACAAACGAGAATAAAGCTCAACATTCATGCTCGAGGCCCATAAAAGCGGCCTATTTTCCTCCTCGAGTTTGTCCGCTTTACCACTGATCCTACATACACACACCTCGGGCTCACTTGGTCCGTGAAGCAGTCGGTACAACAACGCAATGTGTTCCGTCGAGCCGGGAAAGAATTGCAAAGTTTTTTAGCACGGTCTTTCTCCCTCTCTCTCTCTGCGCCTGTCTCCGTTCTTTTGGACTCTTTCAGGCCACGTGCTTTTGGTGCGTGCATGCGCAAAACGGGCTGAATTCGCGTTTTTTGCAAGCTGGCGCGCACTCGCGGAAGCGCCGAGAAAATGTAGTAGAGTACAAAATCCCGTCTGTGGTTTCGTCTGCGAGATGAACTCGCTGAGAACAACGCTCGAGTAGTAGAAGTAGTGTGAAAAGAAAGGGGATTCGCCAACTTGTTTATTGGCAAAGGGCGAAAAGGGAATGGGAATTCTAACAACCATGGGGCTCATATCGTCGAGTCGAGATACGAGATGCCTTTCGATGGGTCACAGATTCTCCTCAGATCGTAAAAATCATCTCACGAATGGAAGTCGGGGGCCTTCCTAGACAGACCAGACTGAGTCAGGTTACTGTACACGATTTTTTTCTCGTTTCTTTTCAGGCCCAGACCTCAAGGTAATGGATTTTCGCGCATTCTCGGTTGCTACCTGCGACTAGACTAGACCGAACAGAAGGGCAAAAACCAGCTTGCAAAAACTCGCACGACGAAAGACAGATCAGTTTCCGATTCTCTCGGTTCGCACTGTTCAATTTTGGCAGAGAGGTCTATCGATTTACCAACAAAGCAGAGAGCGCAATTCCTAAGCGAGCTCTGTACAAAATGAATTTATCCACATTAGAATTAGAGAACATGAAATTGGGAAGAGAAACTTTTTATGACTATGGCTTATGGTTGCAAAACCGAGAACTGTCTTTGTAACCAAGGCCAGAAAACGAAGAAATTCAATTCCAAACAAACTCTGTCGTCGTTTTCTTCTGGTTCTTGTTCTGCTCAAGATCGGCAGATAGAAGAAGCCAGAGCTTCGACAATTCTCAAGTCTGTGCAGAGTGTGGTGTTCCCTTGGGACTCGTAAGTTAGTGGGACCCGGATGCTATTCCACTGGTTTCACCCAGTTAAGCAACAAGGTGTCGGGAGAGCTCGCTGAGACTTCCAGTACTACCCAGAGATCCTGATAGCATCTCTGAACCATATGATGATGATGCACTTTCAGATGCTATTAACTCAAACAGGTGCTGTATCTCGCACAAATTCAGAGTCTGCAGGGTTTCCCCAGGGACCACCCACCATCGGTGGCTGAAGCGATTCTAGGTATATATGTAGTATATGGCGAGTAACTTGGGTGGAACGGACGCATAAACTTGAAAATTCTTAGAGGCTCTTTCTTCCCTTGGGAACACCAACGAGTCATGATCGTCCTGTTCCAAGGTTGTTCCCACCTCGACGAATCTCATCTCATCGGGTTGGTTCAAGACATCATTCGACCCATTAACCTCTCTAATCTCTCAAAGAGACTAACATCTTCAGGGCAAACGTGATCTTCAACCATGAATAAATAGTCATGCCTAGGGCCTATTGGGATGCATTTGCTTAGTAGGCAGTCGAGTGCTTCACGCTTGAAATTACGATTTGAATCTCCTCTTGATCTTTTAGCCGGATTGGTTTGAGCATCCCATTTGTTCAAGAAAGGGGACTCTTGATGACAAAGACAAGTGAATGGACGTCTTGAACTCTCATCGAACTCATAAAGTTGTTGACGTGGGGTAAATGATCTCTGAAGTTCTGGACGCGTGTGTGCCGCTACATAAGTAAATATCGCAAATTTCAGTGTACTCTCATTTCGTAAAAAGGTAAAATACAAGCATTGAATACAAGTAGAAAAAAATCAGCTTTCATGCTCTACAAGAATTCAAGAATAAAGGTTAGCTTTCTCGAGTAACGCCCCATCTGTTTTATGCCATCCCTGATTTGCTGGAAGTATAAAAGTGTCCTCACTTTCTCGAAACTCACTTTTCATCGAAGTCATCTGTTCAAATCTTTTTTCGACGAAACTCATTTGACCGGAACAACACACCACTTGACCAAATTCAAAGTGAAGTGATAGACATGTATTATAAACGTAGAAAAAAAGTATTTTTGAAGATTTTGCTCTGCTTTTAGGCATTTTTGATAATCAGTCGGAGTCGAAAACCACACTAAACACTTAAAGGCTTCAACATTTTCTTCGTCAAGCATGCCACTTGTTCTACAGTATGTCCCATAAAAAAATGCGAAAGTTTTCAAGATTTATTTTAGGGCACCTTTTATCATTATTTTTACTGTTTTGCCTTGTGTGTAATCGTTTGACTGCATACTTTGAGATGATGTAAATAAAATAGTGGGTTGTGAGTAAGAAATTTAAGAAAAATGGATGTAAAGGAGGGTGTGACTGGTTTGCTGCGGGCCCAAACACCCGTATAACTAATTGCAACGATGGGATCCCACCTGGCTACCGTTTCATGTATCCAACGTTCACGCCTTGATGGAATACGTCCACGGAAGCCAGAAAAAGGTCGTCTACGGTCCGCTTGCCTACCAACGGTCATCAGATTAGTGAAATAGAAAATGAGGCAAAATCCTATGAAATCGATTCAAAAAGTGACGAAGAAAGCCAATATTTAAAAAACTACTATGCAACAGTTGCACTTGACCAACAGTTCAAGTCATTTTTGACCAATGTCTACAGAGTAGTTTACGAAATATCGGCTTCCTTGGCCAATTTCCGGATTGATCTCAAATGCGGGATTTTGCCTTATTTTGTCCCACCGGTCTGATGGCCTTGGGTGCAAGAGCAGACCGTGGATGGCCACTTCCAGGCTTCCTTGGACGTGGTCCATCAAGGAGTGAATGTTGGATTCAGTAAACGGTAGCCAGGTGGCATTCCACCATTTTTGTTTGATTTTGTAATACGAGTTTTTGGGCAAGTAGCAAAACAGTCTCAACCTCCTTTCATTTATTTATCTAATATTTTGAAATGGGAGACCACTTTTTTGTACACATCATCTCGGAATAAATAGTCAAATAATGACACACAAGTATCAAGACATCAAAAATAATGATTACTGCTATCCAAAAATTATTCTTAAAAGTTTCGCATTTTTTTATGGGACATACTGTACTATTGAAACCTGGTTCTGATCCCAATGTTGAGCTGAAGCGCATTTTAAGCTTGTTGAAGCATGTTTTACCTAAATCTTAGGTTCGACATTTCATTATCAGATAACATTTGTAACGCGTTATGCTTGAACCCCAAGAAAATGCCGTAAAACCCGTTAAAGCATGCCTCTCCAAACACAAAACATTCTGTATGATCCAGAATGTCAAGTATCGTTCTGAATTTTCTTAAGTTCATGGGGTTCTTTTTCTTTTGGATCCTAACGAATGCTTCGTAATTGACCAAAAAAGTACCTTCACAAGAATTCATACGGTTCTTGAAAAATCTTGTTCCCACTACCACATTGTGGTTTATCATATTCATAAGCAAAAAAGTTGCATCTTTACCATGTTCAGGAAATAATCTTCAACGAAGCGAGTTATCGGCTTTTTCGACAAAATGAGCGTTCTGTGACGTGATATGTCGACGACGTAGGCTTTCGATAAAAATATTACCGTAGAAAAAATTACAGTCAATGAGCTTGGAATCAAACGGTTAGATCCACTTGATCGTTTTTCCCTATACTCCAGCCAATCAATGTTTAGATTTCCAATCGACAAAAAATCCGATTGGTTTGTTCATGGGGACAAGCAATCTAGAGGGCTAATAGAGAAATGTCACTCCAGTACAGTCAGTGGAGATTTGTTTTGAACACACTTCTTTGAACTAGCAGTAAGAGTGTCAAGTGACTTGATTCATCAGACATTGCTCTTGTTTGACCAAAGCAGCTAACTCTTTCAGGACGAAAGAACAGGAAACAAGTAACGTGTTTGGGTGTTACAACACCCAATTGGCCTGAAAGAGTTAAATGAGCAATTTTGCCACTGACTCCCTGAAAACGCAATTTTGGGTTGTGAATCACGTAACTTAGTGTGTTCATCGTCAAATCCCATCGCACATACGATGTAGGCTTGGTGACTCGTGAATATTTTTGGAGTGTCATTTCTCTGTAAGCCCTCTAAAGCAATCAAGGGGTGAAGCGGCCAAGTCAAGAAAATATCAGCTTGCACCATGTACATGACATATACACGTATGAGCAAAATTATGACAAAATAGACTTGCTTTAACTATTACACTTTTTTATTTAACACATGTTTGGAAGTCGTTTGTAATAAGTGAGTCCCCTTGCATAAACTCATAAAATTGCCGTTTGTTTTGGCACACACTTGGCCATAAATCATCGAAATTGCAAAAGGAGCACAAAATAACCCTTTCATCACTACAGCCAATATTTTAGCGATTTCTCCACTTTACCGCATTAACCTATGATCCAACCTATTGTGTTCTCTGTCAAACTGGAACTCTCAAATCGGATTGTCTGCGGCAGGGGGAAAAGAGTTAAGCGTACAAGCCACGAACATATCAGCTAAATAACTCTCTTGCAAGTGTGTCTTCGTCAATTATCCCATTTCTCAATGTACTTTGAATGATATGACTCACCTCGACGTTATTCCTCATGTTGGTGGGCACGAGCACGGCGGGAAGAGTGGGCTGATCCACCTTGGTGTAATGGTAAGGGTTGACACACACCTCCTCCCGACGGAGGTGGAATGCGAAATTGCAATGTTCCACCGGTTTGAGCTCATGGTGGGACTGAAGATCCGGAAAACGCCACAGACGACAATAGATCACGTGAGGAAGGCCCTTCTTTTGCGATACCTAAGAAAACAAACAAAACTTGAAGCCATGGCATAACTCGGATTAGTAAGGTAGCCCAGCCAGTATTTGGCGGAAGAACAATTTCAATCACAATAAAAGGGTCTCAAATTTGGTAGCTTTAAATGCCACCACGGAAAAAGGGAGTAGACGATTAATGGATCCGATAAGATGCCTGAATCGAGAGGGGTTCCTCTATTTTTGCACAAGAGCCCTCATTAAGCAATGCATAAATATGAATCGAGTTCCAAGTTCCCACACGACATGAGCTCGAGTTCCCACTCAGGAATGAAAAAAGAGGGATCTTCATTCCACATGGACAAGATTCCGACAACGTACAAATACATACATACTTCATCAAGCGGTCCAACTTGGTTCAATTGCTGACAAAATGCGCAAGGACTTGGCAAGTTCCGGCCAAAGCACGAGGGTCATTTATTACCCACGGCTGATAACAAGATCTCGAGAAAGACAGTTGAGGCTTGGCAACATAAAAAACACTACTACTCCTTACCCCACAACATAAAAAAGGAGTCCTCCTCAGCTCTTACTCGAAAGTCTCCGAAAGAGTCTCATTCGCTAGTTCTTTGTCCCTCCAGAGCAAAGAAAGGGAGAGAAATTTGCAATGTGGCGTAGCACCCACTCACTCACCCATTTCAAGATGACTTTTGGGAAAAGCTGCTGTCAGCTGTCTCGACACACCAATGGCTACAAACATTCGTACACACAACTTGGATATATAGATAACGACATGTTTTATGATACAGGGTGTTTGTTGGCTTAGAACTAGCGTATTTTAATGAACCTCGAGACGTTGCCACTTGTTGGGCAATTTTGCTGCCGCTTTTAGTCAGCCAACAAATAACCCTTTAAAGAATGTCTAAAAACAAACATTTGAATATTTACTTTCAGTAACATTTTCATTTAAAGATTTTGAACCTTACTGAACAAAAGTATTCCAGGATTGACTTATCAATCAACACCTCTCATGACCAATCTTTTTAGAAAATTGAGCGATAGCTAAAACATCTATTCATTTTATCACTCATATTCACTTGAGACTGTTTAAGTTCAGCTATGACAATTTTACGTTTAGAAATCATGCTTTTGACGTAACATCCTAAAAGTTTCTGCTACCAGATGGCGACAACTGTCACCTCTTCAACAAAGCACATCTACTGTATATCTTCAACAACTCTCCTTCTGATTCGTTCATTTTCAGGACAAGAGATGGCACGACAAGCATCCCAGCTGGGCTTGAAAATAAAAAGCTCGATCTCAGTGACAGAAAATAATACCAATAATAATACAGTTTATTGCGAGAATCATTGTCTCATTGGATATATATGTATATAAGTAAAATTAATATATATTGGAGTCATGGGGGCCCGTTCTGGGGTCAGGAAAAAATGCCAATATTCTAATATAATAGTTTTAAGTTAGTGAGTTAGGATTCGTTAAACTTTCAGTGCACATTTTTTTCTTTAAACAAAAGTGATGTGCAAAAAGTGACATTACTTTCATGTGCTTTCTTACTTACGCACATGTGCTAACAAACACTTGCACTTTGAGGTCATTTTCCGGAAGGCAAATGATCAAGAACACCAATTTCGTTCAAAACCCAATGATCCAAAACTCGGAAAACGGGGAGCAAGAGTTTGTTTCAACACACTGTTGAGTGAAGGTTGGTTTCATTTCAGTGACAAAGCTCTCAGAGCTTTGATCCTTTACTCTGATAAACAGAAACAAAAGCAAGCAGAGACAAATTTGGTCTTGTTCCCGATTGAATCGCAAGAGCCATTTGTTTATGTTCCACTGAGAATTGCGAAGGCTAATCCTTCAAGGCTAGATCAACGCGGGAGTAACAACAAGTTTGGGATCTCGAAGAAAAACGAGCAATACATTCATTCTACCGAGGGGAGAGGATGGGGAAAGTCCGGAATGCATTAAGAACTTTTCCCTCTTTTTCTGCCAAGTCATCGGCAGAAAATTTAAATGGACACTTAAATTTCCGCTCAAGCCACGGATAGAAGAATCGAAATGCAATCGAAATTGAGGAAAAGGGTGCAATATCTAATTGAGAGGTTGCGCGACATAAGTGTATTTCGATTTCTTTCGATTTGTTCAAGGATAGCAATATGAACACACTATATAAAATATGATAAGGGATAATAAGTATGCTTTGCTTCAAATCAGTGTGCAAATGTGCGAGCTTTGAGCCAAGAAGAAACGTGGTGTTGTTTATCAAAGTTTTCAGACCGTTTCCAATAAGAAGTGTCTCATTACGGATTGTATTTTTAGACAGAATTGCGCAAAAACATTTAGTTCAATCAAAAATGTTTTCTCCCAACGTTCGGTCAAGTTTGTTGGCACGTGAAAAGAATCTCTGGCTTCAGGTTTAACATCAAATTGTCCAATCTCAAGAAAACGTCACCAAATTTTAAACTCCCTTCACAGTTATGCCATCTAGCGTTCTTGTCTGAAAAGTGTTTTAAAAGCCAAATGTGATGTTATGTTGAAGCACGTCATTTTGAACTAACATCATATTTCGTCTTTGAAATTCGTCAAAAATGACAAAAATAGATTTAGGAGACAAGAAAGAAGGAAAATCTTCGTGCAAGATCTCTCTTTCGGACTTTCGAAATGCTTAAAGTCTATTTTTCTCTGGTTCTAAGTTCAGTGCAGGCAAAATTGAGAGGAGATATTATAAGCGTTCAGTAATTTTGCAATTTTTGGCGGCAATAGATCGTATCATTTGCTTCGGAAAAAGGCAAGTCTGTTTACGTGGGTAAGTTGTGAAAACTAGAACAAAGATCAAAGTGCTCAAAATAGAACAACAAAAGAGACCTTCCATTAATAGTTTGATTTCATGGGAAGATGAGCGAAAACACAAGTAAATCTCAAGTCGCAATATAAGGCTTTTTGCCGAAGTCTTAGAACCAGAAAGGATAATTTCTGATTAAGATGTCCTTTATAAACTTTTTGGATATTCATCCACAGAGTTTTATAATGCAACGGTTAACTCATTCTCGTTCGAGAAGCTTTTACCGCAAGGATCGTTCTAATTTTGCCAAGTTTTAGAGTTAATAAAATACATTTCTGCCAAATGGAGACATTACTGTAAGTTTATTAGCCAAGCGTTGGGGTCGTTCAATTAAAAGGTGGATGGACAATTGGCTGGTGAAGCCATTAATTAGCCTTCGACATAACGGGATAATTTATTTATGGATCTGCGGGTTGGTTCCTCTTTCCCCACTGTCCAATTTGAAGTGGATCATCATCACGATGATGACGATCATCAAAAATAAGCCTTTTTACGAGAGCACATGAAACACGGGAAAGGCCTGGAAATGACTTGTGCGAAAAATAAAGTCGAAGTTGCCGAGTCATCCCGAGATGATTATTATTCCAAAGAAGTAGGAGACAGTTGGCAAGTTGGTTCGCCGAGAGAATCGTCGAGCGAATTCCGGGTGACAAAAAATAACACGATAATGGAAATAATTCCACCCTCGTTCCACATGCGATCTTCATTACGAAGACCAAAGGAACCGACCGAGTTCCAATCAACTTGTCAAGGAAACACATGGGAAAAGGGAAATTTTTGTTTCAAATTTGACGATCCGATGTTAGATTCATGAGTGTTCGAGCCTCTCAAGAATTGGATTTGTGTAATGAATGTGCTGACATCGGTCTGGAGGACAGGTTCTCCACTAGACCTTCAAACTTTTCCCACTTTTTAGCACTTAAAATCTGTTTCAATTCGTATTTGGCTTGCAATTTCTATGAAAAGTTAGCACTTGACGTCGGAAATTGCAATGAACGAGCTAAAACCCGTTGTGAACTTTAAAAAAAGTCTGGATTGACGAATCAGAGACATAAGTGGTTTGGACAAATGATTTATCGAATCGAGCTATCTAAATTTGGTCCACCCACTCAAAACGTTTGCAATTCCTTAAATGGAGAGCTCAATGAATTGAAAGTTATGGAACCCTTTTCCGGCATGGCTTATTTTAAGATTTGAACTGTTTTCCAAAGCGTGGGAAATGGTTGGTGCATCTCATTACAAAATTTGTCTTTAGACACCCACACAATATTTATGACGTATCGTCGCTTCTAATTCATCAAGGTTATGAACTGGCAACGACGATAAATGTGTTGCCATTTTGCAATTTTATTGGATCGTTTGTCTTCTTGAAAAGAACACTTCACTTCCAAATTAACCTTTTTAACGCCGCGTCTCCAATCCCTTGGGAGTGTCTTTTCGAGGTCGAAATAAATGGCAACACTCAAAGACAACTCGACTACTAATTGTAAAGTCTTCCAAAAGGCCCAATTCTAGACCCTCTTTCGAGTCAAACTTCGTCCTAAAAGCCGACCAAGAAGTAATTCCTAGCTCTAAAGTAAGGCTCAGAGAAAATTGGGTTTGTTTTCTGACCTGGAGTCTTCCATCCAGTGATCGTGCGATGGTAATACATCTGGTCTGTGGGTCTTGGGTGGTGATGGCCTTCTCGAGTTCGTCCACTGTGCCATTTTTCTTCAACTTCTTCACCAAGGACTTGACGGCCTTCTCCGACCACTTCTCATCCTGCTCGTTTTTGGCCTCACCTTTGGGAAAAAAAGAATAAAAAGATTGAAACATCACCCTAGGTCGATAAAATTTCGTAAACACTGACCTTTCCTCCAACCCAGGAGTCGTTTTACGATGGGAGGTGTGAATGGAAGCATGGAGCTCATCAGGAAATTGGTCACGAGCAAAGTGAGTGAGTTGGAAGGTTCAATATATCAAGTCAGTCTGTGCTCTCGAATTCCACAACTCCAGCCTCCAAGTTTGTCTAATGGTGATTGCGGTTCGTTTTCCAGCCTTTGGTGCTTGTTTCGCCCAGGCTTTCGAGGGATGCTAAAGCAGTCAAATGGTCATGACAGCCTCATGAAACCGGCCTCGAGTCGTTCTGGAATCAGAGATAGAGAACTTTTGGTTAAATGATGGCCAGACTTGTAATCGTACAAGGACACCAGGCCACATTGCACATTCACAAGATAGAGAGGAGCATTGAATGCATCTTGGCAACAGTTGAACAACTCGGAGAAAGACCAGAACAAAAAATTGATAATCTCTGCAATCTTTTCGAGCAATGATTGCCTTAAACGGGTCTGGTTTGAGAACTGGTTTCTCTATGGTTTTCATCTCACCCTGAACTTGGCGCAAGATAGATACAAGAGAGAGAGAGAGAGAGAGACGAGTGTATGTTGATCACAATCACGGTGCTCGCGAGTGCAACAAACACTGTTTACACATTCCACTTTCGCTGATGTGGATTGAACAGCCCCCCAAGAAAAAGTCTCGTTGCAGCGATGAATGAGCCCCAAGCAGCACATGCAATGGTGGTGGTCGCTTGATCTTCACTGCAATCTCTTTCACTCTCCGTCTCCACTCGCACACACACACGTGCTGCTACTACTACTTTTATTTTACTACACACACATACACTCGTTCTTTTTCGTGGTGTATGTCTGAGATTAATTCTCCTGGAGAGCCACGACACTTTCCAATCCTCCTCAGTAGTGTCGTGTGGGAGTCTTAGTACTCTCTGATCCGATCCGAGTCTAGATGGATGGAACGAACGAAGGAATGAAGGAACGGTGATGCGGCAAGCCTTAAAGGGCAGAAGGACAAGAACGGCGACCACCACCTTCACCAACTTCGCCAATGCAAGCAAGCTCTGATTCAGCAAGAATGAACGAACTTTGGATGTATAGGGCGAGTGCAGCGAGCTACACATACATGCATAGGGGCTGCATTGAGTGTGACCACATGCCCAAGATGCATTCCAGGCCCCAATTTCATTCACGTGCTTTTGAATGCGGAAAATTGTGAACACTTTTGGGTGTCAGGAAGATATTTCGAGTTGGAAGTGGTTTGGAAAACAAAGCCAAGAACATATCTTGATCAGGAGTGAAGGAAGAAAATCTTTCGGTAAAATTTCATGTGGGATTAGGATTTTTATCGGAAATACTGATTCAAAATAAGTCGGTACGTAGGTAGATCGGAAACAATTCTCATTTGGCATGAGCATAAATCATCCATCTGTCTGATATTACTTGCCAGAGGGAAGATATGCAGACGAGACACCAACCTACTAAGTATGATTGAAAGCCCCCAAAAAGGCCATTTGATCCATATTAGGGCTGGATTTCGTCACCCTCGGTAAAAGCCACACAAGCAACTCTAGACACCCAAAGAGTGCACTCGAAAATGCATCCAGACACAAAGAAGCAAGCCCAGTAGTAAGAGAGCCGACGAAGGCTCTTGTAGAAAGTTGTTGGCAGCCTTAGAGCGGCCTTGCCCGAAGCTCAAACAACCGACGAAAACGACGACGATGGCCGAAGAGTTCTCTTTAAGACGTGACTCGCAGTATTAATACTACCTACTAATACCGTACTACTCGGGTTGCATTTTATTAGTGAGAATGCTCGTCGTTCGTCTCGAGGACGAGCACTTTCTCCGAGGACCTAAAAACACCGAGGTCGGTCGACCTCGTCTACAAGTACAAAACAAACGATAAGACCTCTACGACGCATTTAGTTTCCAGTTATCAAGCTCAAGATCGAACTCGATGATGCCTTTATCATTTCCTTTCGACTTCAATCCTTGGCGGAACAACGCGTTAAATATTCTCCTCTTAAGGAAAACTGATTTTTTACGACAGAACCATTAGGACTTGCAAATATCGTGAACTCTTAGGTGGTTATGGCTGCAAATTGGCAGAATTTAAAGGAAAAGTGTATCAGCAAAACTGGACCGATTAATGTCCTGTAATCTGTAAACTTGTTCCCGTTAGCACAGTTTTAGAGTAAATTCAAAATGCACTTAAGGATCCTAACCTATAGACAAGTTACCCAATATTCGATCGACCATTATAGACGGCATGGACAGGTGGTAAAAATGGAACTGATGGATAGTACACGAAACATACAAACTCACACTATTACATGCCCAAGTTGGCCCCAAGAAGTACTCATTCACCACTCGTCATCAAATAACGCAGACTGCAGACATTCTAGTTTTACTCGTACAGAACAACGTTCTAACTGAGTCTTAGTTCACATTGGGAGAGAACGAGAGGTGCTTTGGCTTCTCAGTGCCTTTGAAAGCATGAGCCATTCAGGCTATGCTGTGTAAGCACAAATACTGAATATCAGACAGGATCATAGACTTGCATTGGGTAGATTCATTTACCCTCGTGGTGGAGGATGCATGTTCATATCTCTTGGGTTGGGATCATGTTGTGTAGTACCCGAGGGTTCAATCAATGTCAAGTCTGGGTTTGAAAAAATAAAATAAAATGTCAATATTGACACGTCTGCCGCCTTCTAAAAATCTCTGACAGTTTCTCATCTACACCCAGACATGTCGTCACGCTAATGTTACATTACTGTACGTACGTTGAATGTCGTTCTCTGGTTTTGAAATCTTATTCCCATTGAAAGTGTAAGGGAAGGTGTTACAAGTGGACTCTTAACCCTGTTTTGATTCAAGATTCCACAAGAAAATGATATTCTTTTACTTAAAAATGTTTGTAAACAGTGTACATCAGTTGCAAATTGATTAATAATTTGCAACGACGCATGTCCAATATTTTTCGAATATGGTAGAACTTTTTCAAGGTCAGGTCTAGAATCAAAACTAAATACCTAAAAGCCCCCAAAATGAACCTTGTTTTAAAAGCCTAGTCCCTTTACGGCATATTTAGGTATCTGTAACTTGAATTTAATAGAAAACACGACTTTTAGAAACACAAAAGCGAAAACACGTTCCGGGAATTGAACACTCAAATTTTGGCAGAAAAATGTCTTTTGTCGGTGAGCTAAAACATCTTTAATTGTTGATGGTTAGTCACATTTCAAAATTAAAAATGAATATCTTAAAATAAAGTGCATATTGCAAAAACTTGCACACCCTACGTTGGGTTTTGATTAAAAATTGAAAAAAAAAAATCTTCTAAACAGGTAAGTATTGAGTAAATTTAACATTTTTCGAAGGACCCCTTTTTTTTTTTTTTGAAAGATGCCATTACATATCGCAATTTGAGACCCACTATGATGCCAAAGATGTGCAAGCTCGCAACCAACCTCTTGCGGCGATCTCCTTACATACAAGCCAACGGAAATTTTTTTAATCTGCGACTTCAAACTTCGTATCGAACTTCGAGACAAAACATGTGTAACTTTTAATTAGCTCATAATGATATCCTATTCATTGGTCAAAATGATTTTTTTTCAAGAACATGTATTTCAAGTGGGTTTTGTTGTTTTTTTTCTATTACTTGCCTCTACAGTGTGCGTCATTTTAATCCCCGCTGTCAGCAGTTACAAATTGAAGGGAATTGGGGAATTTACGTTTACCAAAATCGTTGAAAAGGTATGCCATCCTCATTCTAATCCACGCAGATTTGGCTGACAAGGTCCAAGACATGGTGGAGGAGGATCCTTCGCAAAAGTGTGCGTCATACGTCATTTGAATCCGCCGCAGACTTGCCAAGGTAAAGAAGTTCTGGTATGGTAACAAGTGAACCGATTTTTAAAACCTTTTTCCACCTGGTTTCTAGGACGCAATGGAACATTTTTTGCTTTGATAAGTTGTCCCACTATTGCTTCCGGGAAGCACAGTTGGAGACGAGGCAGACGAGACTGGCGGGTGGAAACCGTGAAATGCTCACTATTATTTTGATTGTAAAATGCCTAGCATTTTGTCATTCGGTTATTGAAAATATGATTTTACATGATGCGAAAAAAAATGAAAAAAATCGGACGTTATACATACAGCGCAAATTAGGGCACACTATCAGAATTTACTTTCCTTCGAGTTTAGCTTTGTTCTCTTCATTTGTTCAGCAAAATGCTTGTTTGTCGAAATGAGAAGCTAAGTGTGACTAAAACCTCCACATATTCGATCAGATTCCTCAAAATAAAGTTCAACTGCAGTAGTTTGTGCGAAATGGTTATCCAAAAACATGATTATTTAGTTTTTAGACCTACCAAAATCAAGCTCGTGCCTTTTATTACAGTTTAACACCTCCCAAATAATAGAAATTTAAAAGAAGTTCAATGTGAGGATCAAGTTACTTTCTTTCTTCTCAAAGCTCAATCCCAGGGACTCCATGATAAGAACTACATGGGGAACATGTTGATGGCTAACGCGCGACAGGGCCACGCTCGGGTTCATGGGTTCAATCCCAAGGTTCTCCCAACCTTCCCATGTCTAGTGGATACTCATTGGCGCCAAACCAAACCCAGAATGGGCCCCTAACTACTCAAGTCAACTTGAAAATAAGTATACTGTTCATTCAATATAGCCATAGAAAATCATGCCTTAGAAAATCCTGTTATGATCTATTGGTTCCACCCTTGAGTATTAACTACATTTGGTTGTGTGTTTACCATATTCATTTCTTTCATCTCAAATTCAAATATCCTTTTTAAATCCTTCTAAAGACATATCCTCTTTATGCACCTTTGGGAGTGCTTGAGTTGTTCAATACAATAAACAATAAACAATGTATATATTCATGTATAAACATGGGTTCCACATGTCCATATGTGTTCCATATTCATGCATCATTTAAATGTATCCAATGAGGACAACTTCTCGCAAAAAAGATTATCAAAAACGAATGTTTTACATGAAAATATAGGTAAAACTACTTGTAACAGTGACTTTTTTGATTCTAAGTCTTGTTTGCCCGAAACTTACAATTATCCCTGCTCTAGTGGCAAACCTTGTACAGGACTCAGAGAAGGTATGAACAGTATGTGATATGGATCCCCCAATAGTGATTCCCCTGTAGATTTCCACACGGTGGTGATCTCTGCCAAGGGAAACTCTCCCCATCAGTAATCTCTGCCAGGGTGAATTCCCCCAAAAATCAACTCCACTCGCCATGTTAAACTCTCCTAACAGTGATTTCCGCCATTGTGAACTCGGCCACGGACACTTGAAACTCCTTGATTAGCTTGTCATAACAACACTGATGAATTAATGTGGTTGACTCAATACTCACACAAATTCTACCGGCTTGGACACGAATGGATTGAGAAAACATCTAGTTGGTTGTTGATTGTCTCAGCGTGAGCATGAGAAGTGATCTTTCAAACAAGAGGAAATTCGACGCGGGGGAGTTTATTTTGTGGCAGAGGGCAGATTTTAATGTGGCGGAGTTTAACATGGCGGAGTTGATTGTTGGGGAGTTCACCCTGGAGAACTACTTGGGGAGTTTCCCCTGGCGGAGATCAACTGGGGGTGATCATTGTTGGGGGAAAGAGACGGCCATCATCTAATACTGCGCGTCTTCAAGAGCATTCATGGGCTCTCATTTTCTAGTTATCCATCGCGTATGAATAACAGTCCGAATTAGAATTCTACTTACAATTTATAGCAACCCATGTTTATCCAAGGAAATCGTAAGACATGGGAGCCTCCGCTCAGACGTTCAGCTGTAGATTTTTTACAAATCGAATTCTATTCAAGTAAACGAGTTTGTTTTGGTAAGAATGATTACAGTCGCAATACATACGCGCTGAAACGAGAGAAAAATTGACCCTACAATCGTCCTTTTGGAGGACGATCGTAGGGTCCAATGTTCGTTCGGAAGAGCGAACATACCTCTATGCTTCAAATTACTCTAACTGCCACAAATTTCAGTCGATCAAGTTGAAATTAAGCATGTGAGCTTTGAATTACCAATCAAACACTTGGTTTGATTACATTTTTCCTTTTCTGGCACAGAATTCGAAAAATAGCTTTTGCCAGTTGCCGCGGCATCCAGGTATTTAGTGATCCTTGGTTTATCCTCATATCTTTCAAAATTTACAGGATAGTCCATTAAAAACGTCGTCTAAATTTTAGCAGTAATTCATGAAAAATCAGTTTTCTTGTAAAAATAGCAGGAAAAGTACAGGTGTTTGGCTAACACTTTGTTTTCTTCGTCTAAGTAATTAAGTCACTGTTGAGCTTTGTAGTGAGCAGTCAAATCTAGGATGATTTTTCAGAATAGAGCGTGCAAAATTTGTTCATACATCGTTAGTTTTTCAAAAAGTCGATCAAAATCACCAAGACTCTTAATGAGTATACCTACAGATATTTCCTTTAACTAATATTTTTACGATATTCGTGAGCCATTATGGCGTTTGAGTATTTCTTTGTTGGCATGGAACACAAAATACAGATGACTAGAGACAGGAAGTTTAGACGAATAAAACTGTCAAAATAGACGAAAAAAACGAATAAAAGTATCTGATTAGACGAATAACGACGAATAAAATGGCCCGATTTGACAAAAAAAAGACGAATAAAAGGCTTCATTAGACGAAAATAAACCTGACAAACACGACAAAAAACACGAAAAACCTAAGTTACAAGCGAAAAAGACTAATGAACTGCCCATAAGGGGGATAAAAAGAGGATTAAAACTGCTGCCCATAAAGTAGACAAAATGAGTGGCCCAATTGAGGGGAACAGCTACCCCCTTGTGCAAAATGGCGAAATCTACAAAATAAACAAACGGAAAAGTGCCGAATGAGCAAGAAATGGTCAGTTGTACAAAAAATTTAAAAAAATCAAGAGCTCAAAACCGCCCTTTTTTCAACGTTTTCAATAGAGCAATATTTAGAAGGAGGTTTGCTGACTCATTACTTGTTCGGATAGTCAGATAGTCTTTTCAATCCAATAGTGACTTTTTCTTTCTGTGTCTGTCAGGAAACTCTACAAGTTAAAATATAAGTGTGGATTAACCTTTGTTCATGCAATAACGCAACTCACAATCAAACTATTACGTTGGCCCAAGTTTGAGAGTTGAACTTTTTAAAAAGTGTCTATCTCCTCTGAAATTTGAGAAAAAAAAATCCAATTTTTGACTAATTAGACGAAAAAAGTTGAGTGAAATTGCCGGATCAGACGAAAAAAGACGAATAAAATCCAAATTAGACGAATAAATTTATCGCGACAAATAAGAGTAAAAAGACGAAAAAAGACGAATAAGTATTCGTCTAAAGTTCCTGTCCCTACAGATGACCCTGTAATCAGCTAAATTTATGAGCTGGATATTGAAAGTGCTTGTATAAATTACCATGGGTTTGGAAATGCTGTTGCTTACTAAATCCGAATAAAAATTAGTTTTCAATAAGAATTTTGAAAAAAAAAATCACTTTACTAATAATCTTTCTTAAATAACCTAATTTCCATCGTCTTCTTCCCCAGGTCGAAAGAGCCGAAACTTATGTCAAGAGAAAACATTGATGTTTGATAACTCCGAATATTGAAAAATCCTGCACAACATTAAACGATTAGTTAGTATCCCCGACTTCAAACATTATATCCAATAAATCAAGTCTCCAGGTACAACAAATTTAAACCTCCTCCATCCCTTAAAAATTCTTTACTCTTGAGCTCACCAGAGTTTTTGAAGTTTTGCTCATTGACATCAGACAAGTGATCACCCAAGCATGGACCAAGCGTGTCATTTCTCAGACCGATCGATCAACCGTCTTCACACCTGCAGCTCTTTTCGAACCGAACAAATGCAAACACGCAATTTCAAACAGGCTTCATTGGTACATTCAAACACCCCTTTTGCTAGTTTGCTACCCACATGATATCAAACAGTAAACCAGAGGCCTCATGTCCTTTAATAAAAGGTTGGGTGATTTTGTCCTGGTCAAACTAGCGCCAAATTCATGCACTCCTACGGCAAATGGCAACATCCACACATTCACACAACCAACCTACTGGCAAAGCAGGCATGGATCAAAAAGCAACCATGATACATGCTTGAATGTTGCTAGAGGAAGAAAACTATGCATTTTCCTGTAGACTTACAATGGCCTCCACGAGGTCACATACTATTGCACCATAACCTGTTTTGTTCCTCTTTTCCGAGGCCTTGAAAGGTCAACAGCGGTCACAAGGTAACCAAATTACTAACTACATCATGCAGATATTGATACTTATTGCAATTCTTACCTCAAATCTTTGTCAGATTCCACTTTTCTGTAACAATGAGATAAATATTGCACCCGTGAAACACTGGTTACACTTAAAAAGCAACCCACAGTTAGCCACACAATGGAACTGAACTCCTCTATTCCAATCGGGCCTTAAAGCCCTCTTGTAAAGAACCCAAATATGAAATGAGTAGCCCACACTTGCCAAAGAATTCCTCAAAACAATCCAAGTCCTGTGTGTGTGCTTACTTATTTGCCCCGTGTTGTGCACTTCACTCCCTTCATGTACAAAGCAGTAAGCATGCCTTTTGCAGCCTCCAAGCAGCCTCTGCCCTCCTCCTCTTCCCTTCCCTTCCCTTTAGTCTTTACTACTCGATCCTCCTTTTTCTTCCTCCACTAAAACTCACACCGTCTCCGTGTCTCAGTCAGAGTCTCAGTCAGTCAGTCTTCCGTCGGATATTTCATGTTGTCCATGATTCTTGTCGCCGTCAGACTGGCTTTGACGCCGCCGAGATCTGGCGGGGGCACGAACCGAGGCTGGTCTGAGGACTGGAGAAATGGCTGATGTGGGCAGGGGTGAATCCCGCACTGATCCCGCTAAAGAACCTGAAAGGGAGAGCTGGCTTCGGTTACTCGCTCGCGCAATTGCTCGCAGAGGGGAATCCAAATAAAGAGAAGAGCCTGAGAGAATTGTTGCCTAGGGCGCTCAGGGATGGAAAAAAATTGAATGCGGGGTTGCTCTGATTAGATAGTTGAAAATAATCCATTTAATCCTAATTTTAGATCATTGTTTACACAAGAATATAGTTGCAATGCAGCATGATTCCAAAAAAATGATTGAAATACAATCAAATTCAACCATGTTGGCCGTAATTGTTGGTATCTCTAGTCCCTGAATGTCCCAGTGTCTGAAACAAAGTGCGTCATTGGCTCATTCCCTTTCAAAAAGTGCATCGCCACCTCTCTGTCTAGACAAGGTTAGGGATGGAACTGTTTCTATCAGCCCTCAATGCTCCAATTTTAGAAGAGGCCAAGAGACTTTTACCAGAAGAGAAATTAAGTTAATGCTAAGGATTGAGGGTCATGCAATTCAATCTTTGAATCAGGTGACCAATCACCAAACTTGTTACTAGTTCACGGTTCATCATTTGAAGCCATAAAATCACAAAAATCCAATAAAGATGAGGTTTTTTAGGTTCATCTAAGCTCCATCAATTCAACTATGATCTCAAACTAGAATGTAAAGACACCGAACCCAACCCCCCCCAACATTGAGCTCACCGCAAACTTGACCTACCTCTATTCTATCGTTTCGATAGGCCGCGAGGTATTTGAACATTTGAATGCACGATCCTCGCCTTTTCTAAGAAATGTGCAAGAAAAGAAGGAACATATGAATGAATTTTTCGATAGCATGTTAGCATTGAGTTTGAAGTGATTTGTACTAGTCAAGTATTTTTTTAGGATACAAGTATTTTTTAGGATCTTAAAGTCAGTTGTGATTGATATATGTAATTATAACCCAATAACAAAAGGGGACAATTAACGAGACGCCATGACTGCAAACATTTTTAGAGGCTTCAAAAGAAAATATGCTTAAGGTAGGAAAAAATAGGGTACAGTTTTATCACCTTTCGTTGTGCACACTCACACCTTCTCGTCAAATGGGTTGCTGTCCTCCAATGGCAAGTACTCCCATAAAATGTTTGTAGGCCTGTCTGGATGTCTCTCGGATCTCACGTCACTCCCCTCTCAGCCGTCTGGAACAAAATATCTCGAAGTCATTAGATACACTTACCTACTACGCCCTCTCAACCAAAAAGATGCCATCTATTGATTATTAATGTAAACAAATGTTTGTATTCATTTCCCATTGGGGAAGGTTTGCAAGGTATTTTTTACTGTATTTCTTCAAAAGCATTTATGACCTTTATCCATTTTTTGGATTTTGAGGTCAGTTAAAGCATTCAGAAGGTCTTTCCTTGCACTCTGATAGTACCTCAAAATCTTCAGGAATTTAGGCCAACTTCAACCATGAAGCCCTTTGTTTTCAAATGCTCATCATTTTTTCCATCATTTTGGATGAGAACTCCTAAATACTTCATGGACGTTATTTGCTCAATATCACAACCTCCATTGTCTTTGAGTAGAACATCTAATTTGCAAGTGTATATTTGCGATGGATCAAGCATCATTATGGTCATGGAAGCAGTGTAAAATATGAAAATGGTGAATTTTGACGTCAGTGCGTCATTGTGCGAAATTTCATCCTGTTCTTTGCCATGTTACTCTCGCCGGTAATGGTGACGATGTGAGGTCCGGTCAAAAGAACAACAAAGCAGCGTTGCCAGATATTTCAAAATCACTAGTTTCAAGTTAAAAGATGGCCAATGTCAACTTATGGAAAACACATTCCTTACATTTTAAATATGTTCCACTTTCAAAACAGAAAGAAAAACGTCTTAAATTATTGCCCAAAGGAAAATTCTCATTGTTCAACCAACTGTTTTTGATCTGAAATTCATTCTTGCAAGTATTCCATGAAGAACATCTGATTGGCTTTAAATCATTACTACTTTGATTTTCAAATTTGTTTGCTGAAATGCCAAAGCATGACAGTAACAATTTGTTTCCATCCAGCCAAGTCTGACCTTCTTTTGGATATATTTTGGCATAATTGGTTCGGAAAGTTCTGGTAACACTGGTTCGCTCTTTCGACTGGACCTCACATCGTCACCATTACCCTCTCGCCAACCCAAGAGTAGGCTCTCTCCAAGTCATCAACTAGACCAAGGGTCGGCAACCCCCTTTGGAGTTATGGCCCACCAAATTGGACTAGTTTGCCCTAGGGCCCACAAAACTAAATTTGATGGGTTTAAGGGCCCACAAATAATCGAGCACAGAGCTTTGGGCCCATAAGCTCAGTAGCAGGCATGGCTCTTGGGCCCACTGTTTGAAAATTTCCCACAGCTCCTGGGCCCAACAGAAATCTCACCAGGCTCACATGTGGGCCCTGGCCTACCGGTTGCTGACCCCTGAACTAGACTCTTTTTGATTCCTGATCATTCCTTCCACAAACTAATTTTGCCTCATCCGCATATGATGAAATATAGGCTTTTGTATTCAACTTTTGGAGACTGGATAGGAGCAATGAAGAGAATAAACAGGAGCGGACCTAAAATTGAACCTTGTGGAACACCTGACTTGCCCTCATTCATGCCACTTAATGATCCTTCAATCTTAACCATTTATGTCTTATCACTAGGGACGGGCAAATAGTGTAAAAAGATTTTTGGTAACAAAAACCCATTTTTCTGCACTTTTGCACTTTCCACCTTTATTTGCACTTTTTATTTACGTTTTTGGCCAAAATTGACATATTGTTAAGAAAATATAGTGGCTTTTGAAAGAATTTTTAGTTTCAAGATCAAATTTTGAACTAGTCAAAAAAGCTTGCATTTGCAATCAACCATTCTTAGCACCTTGAAGAAATATGTGCATTTCAGACGCAAACCTCACACTTTATTCACCATCTTGGCTTTAACTATAACATCCTGTTTACAAAACTAAAGATTGGACAAAAGAATCTCTTTGCATGCAACCAACAAATAGCAAACCTAAAGAAACTCATGTTATGGTAATGGAAGGATCTACAAACAATATAGATTGTAGAATTAGGTTTCCTGCCCACAAAGATCGCTATTTTTAAAAAAGGCCGTTATAAACTTAAAATCATCAAGCTAAGGATACATCAATGTAGCAGTACACATTGTTTAATTGACTTGGAGATATTACTTTTAAGTTCCAAAAGTATTTGAGAACAGTTTTGATGTGATGAGACAATGAATGCCACATTTGAAATTGAGTTCAGGCCATGGGCCAAATATTGAAGTAATGTCACTAAAAACATGCTTAAAACACATTTATGACTATTTTCTTTGATGCAATTGTTAGGCACACGTGGGTATTTTTCTGTTCAATTTTCAATGTCTATTTTTAAACAACTTGAAGGACGAAAACGGAGTGATTTAAAGCCATATAAAACAATTGCTAAATATATTTCGACAATATTTTAGTTACATACATCCACGAGACCGCCTTAGGAATGAAAAATTCAGAAGATTGTTGACTAGAGTATTTTTCATGACTTTACATCCTTTTTGCTAGTGACCTAATTAATAGAACTCTATTACTTGTGCGGCATTGTCTCTTCACCTCAAACTAGTCTCAAATGTCTTTAGAACTTGTAAATGACTTCTCCTGCTCAATTAAGAGCCGTGGGTACTCCATGAATGACGTTTTAAGTCCAAATGCAAGTTATTAGCTCTTTTTTGACATTTATTTGCTCTTTTTTGACACTTTTTTGCTCTTTTTTGACACTTATTTGCTCTTTTTTCGACATTTTTTTGCTCGTTTTTGACATTTATTTGCACTTTCAACATTTTTCTGCACTTTGTTTTGCACTTTTGGGCACATGTTTTTGCAACTTTTGGTAACTAAAAGGGTAAGATTATTTGCACTTTCTGCCCGTCCCTACTTATCACTCATGAAATTATCAATCCAATTCAGGACCTTACCCTGGATCCCAAACTTTTTGAGTTGATTGACCAAAAGACCATGAAGCATGATATACCTTATCAAAGACCTTGGCAAAGTCAAGATGGACTACATCAACTGACTCGTGACTTCCAAGCACGTCAATAATCTGCTCAATATGGTCAACCAATTGGGTTGCTGTACAAAAATGAGGTCGAAACCCATGCAGTCCAGAAGGAATTATATAATGGACTTCCAAATAATCTTCAATCTTATTGGACTGGAACATTGAACACTGGAAGTCAGTGAAATGGGTCTTAAAGTACTAGAGAGCGACTTATCTCTATCTCCCCCCTTAAAAGTTGGAACAACATGAGCTACTTTTAATGAGGAGGGAGACTTGCCCTGATGCAAGATGCGACGCATCATGTAAGAGAAAACAGGGGCAAGAATCTGTGAGCATTTCTTCAGAAACTGAGATTTCACAGTATCAGGTCCAGGAGAACTCGAGAGCTTTAAGCTTTTGATGGCCTCAAAAGCATCGTGATCTGTGACGAACCGAGTGCATGAGCACTTTTTGCTCGTATGGTTAAAATACCGTGAGCTGTGTCTTGTTAATCCAAAATGTTGCTTTAGTCACTTTAATCTAAGCCATAAAACACTGTGTAATATCAGGGTTACATCAGAGGAAAACCGACCCCCATGTTTTCGGCTAGGTTTTTCATTCCCGAGTTTTTAAGGTTTTTCATTTCTGGGGTTTCCGTTTTTTTTCTGCAAATATTTGGTTTCGTCGCTTTTATTGTTCATATTATTAACTCTTTACATTATTTTCGGGCCCATTTTTCGGGCGGGTTTTCGGGTTTTTCTTTGCTCGTTTTTTTCTTTTTTAAATTTTTGGGTTTCTTAAATTTTGAAATTCATATTACTATCTCTTCATTTATCTTTTTCAAATTGGACCACATCAACATATCACAACTGAACTTGTGACAAAATGTGACACATTTATTACAAGAGCTCCAATTAAACTTTTGGCCATTTTACTGAAATCTAGCTACTTTTCGATATTTTCGCAACCAAAAGCAAGGAACTTTTGGCATTTTCTGTCTCGATCACTTAAATCTTGTTGGAAATTTTTCGAATTTTATATTTTAAACGCACTTGCACAAATCTGACATTTTAAGGCTGGGAAATAGCGACTTTTTTTGCAAGCTTTCATCGAATAGAGTGCAACTTTAGGACAAAAAAACTGCAACTTCAGGACCAAACACTGCAACTTGTAACAAAAAATATCGCAACTTTAGAGCTAAAGAAGTGCAATTTAGGGGCCAAGGAACTACAATCTTGATGATGATAATGATGATGATGATGGTTTATTCAGGGGTCTCAGGATTTGTTACAATTGTTACAAATCTTAGAGCCAAATAACTGCAACTTCTTTTCCACGAGATCTAGGATGCACAATATCCACGAGAATTGAAAATTGTTCAATTTGAGTCTCACATAGTCACTCACATAGAGAAAAGTACAATTTTGAGGGAGAAATTGCGAGCAACATAGGGCAAGGACATCTTAATTTCTCAGGACGAATTAGAGAAATACAGCTTAAGGCCTGGCATTGTACTAAAATGAGAGGTTATTTCAAAGTAGTAAATGTTCCGTTGAATTTTCATTGTAGTAACTTGGCCTTAAGTGGTATTCTGTAATATATCCTTTGTTGAGTCATCCTTGCATAGGGCAAAAAATAAAAAAAAACTTCTAGTTTGATGTCGACCGGTCGGGATTGAACCAAGCCTAGCCAGGGATAACCTATATAATAGTATTAATACTGGATGCGAACTCGCGGAATTTCTCCGGCACGCAACCTCCGGTATGAGGCCGAGATTCGTAAACAAGAAGAATAAACCGCCATGTTGGGAGCCGAATATCAAACGGAAATCGACCAAAATTCCAAAAGATAGTGCGCCAATCGGTGTTCCCTGTGTTTCAAGCGGGTCCAGCCAAGTCCTAGCCTTGGTAAAGGTCAACGCCATGCCCAAAAATCAGTCCGATGTTGGTGTTTCGAAGACATCCAGTTCACCCAAGAAAGAGTGAATGAAATAGTGAATGAATGACCACATCATGGAGTGCGAATGAACCCACAAAGGTGTCTAATCTACAAGATGACGATCAAAGTGATCAAATGAAATCTGATGACGAGGTTACCAACAATAACCTTCGGAAGTGATAGACCTAACTAAAGCAAAAAGAACGAATATGGACCGGACTCCGAGCCCAAATTCTTCTTGCAAAAGGATTAAGAACCAACTCTCCCACGGACCAATACGGGGAGTTTCTTTACGCTCATCCATTGCACAACTTGAACAACTAAGAATATCTTACGATTACTTGAATTATCAACAACAAAATATCGTTTTTTTCCGAGCTCATATATCATCCGACTTGAACGTCTTATTAGTATCTTTGAACTTACAATTGAACCCATCCATCAATATTTCAGGTATTATCCTGAACTGAATTAACACATGCCAAACTTTGTATGAAATCAAGGTTGTTATAGGTTGTGAGATTGTCACCTTGGCATAACATGTTCTATAAATGATGGTCCTTTTTCGAATTTCCTTTATTGTATGGTTGTGTCTTTTAGTTCAGGATAATAAGGACAGGTAAGATACTCTTAAGTTGTTCAAGTTGTGTGATGGACGAGTGCGATAAAACTCCCCGTTTTGATCCGGGTGAGAGTATGTGGGGAAAGTTGGTTCTTAATCCCTTTTCAAGAGGAATTTGCGTTCGGATTAAGGTCAATATAGAACAAAGAAAGAAGAAGTCCTCAGTGTCAAGAATTCGATCAAATGAAGAACAAATTAAGATGACTTTGAAACCTATCAGGTGGACCTACTAGCAATGGATGGGCTCAATATTTTGATCTGCCTTTGGAGTCAGTCAGCCCAAATTGGTGATCTGACAGTCTAACCCGGATTCCATGGACCCTCCCAAAGTCTTTAGAATGAAATGCTCCCATCAAGATTGAATTGTGTGGATTTTTTCATTCAATCTGATTGTTAATTCCTGGACAAGGGGATCTAAGAAGATCAATCAAACCTTATCAAGCCTGTAGAGCCTATCCCTGCAATGATAAGACATGATCCTTTGGTCCTGAAGGACCCTTAGCCCCAGTCCTGCGTGGTCCCGACCTTCTTGAGCCCCAAGACTTGAAACATTTTCAATCAAATCCACAATCAAGGCTTTAATCCTCATGTTTTTCACTCATTTTGTCTCAAGGACGTTGTGATTGCCTCTGTTCCTGTTCCAATCCGGATCAGATGGCTGATCTGATCCAGAACCGTCAAAAGTGCCCTTCAATGGTTATAGCCAACAACATCTCTGACTTGGACTCCATCTTGTTTCAAAATGAGACCATTCTTGTTCTTTCATTTTCTTATGGAAATGGTTCCTGCGTTGTGGAGGTGTTGAAGAGGATGGAAGATGAGTAACACTCCAGATACCACCACAGATACTTCTGTTAAGCATTATTTCACTGAAGTTGGACTAATGGGTGAAGCAAGATTCCATCTACGTATTTTCCTCATTCTTGTGAGGACTAAAATCCTTTGGAGAGTTGAATGTTAAAAGTTCATGAGACGAGTAAAAAGAGTGCTGGGACTTCTAAAATCAAGGTGAAGAACATCCAGTCCACAAATATTAACACAAAAAGTTTGCGTGAATTCTTTCAAGACACATGTTCAACAGTTTTAGACATTAATAAGGAATAAATGACGTCGTGTCAAAATATAGCCTCGGCCTCATACCATTTTTTCAAAAATCGGAGTTCGTGTCCACCCCTTTCAGGGGTTCCTGGCCTAGCCTGCCCTCGCAAATCAAAATCGAGGTTCAGTGCTTCACGTACGACATTGCGGGAACAAGTGCACTTCGATTCCTTAGCAGCAAAACTTTATCGGCTGAATTGTGTAACTACACTTCGTACAACATTAAGTAAATACCAAAAATCAATGAACAACTTTTATAAGCCATGAAAAGTTCAACGTCCACGAGCTAAATACTCCGCTTTGATTGTTCTCATCCACTAACTAATCTTCCTCAAACCTTCCAAAATGTCTTCTTGGATTGAGACACTCTGGAACTCCTCTTGGTTTCGACTCGTTATCATCGATTTCGGGATTCAATGGGTGGGATGCACTCTAGCCGTGGCTTTCAAGACTGAAAAATTCTATGATCTAGCAGGTAATAAAGAAATAAATTCGTCCTAAACCTGTTTTTGACTGTTTTTTTTGACTGTTTATCATAGGTTCCTTAACTTTTATCACCATGTCGTTATTGAGTTACGAATGGAGCAAACATACCTGGCGACAATTCATTCAATCCCATATGATCGTGGCTTGGGCTGCTCGGTATTTATTCAACTTGGATGTATAAATATCTTGAGGAAAGGTTATTTTCAAATTATCATTTTAGGTTGGGTTTGTTCTTATTCATCCGGGTCATTAAAGATGGCAAAGACAGCCGATTTGATGATGCTAAGCGGCAGCCTCTGAAATTCTGTGCCTTTTGGAACCTTCAAGGCATGAAAAACTTGATGGCAAAAGACAGCTAATCCGGAGTGCAATTAATCTTTTGTTGCTATCTAGGTGTTTGGGTGATTGTCACTTTGTTGCCGACCCTTTTATTGAACGATTCCTCCCGAAATCCTCGCCTTGGGGTTCGAGATTACGTAGGATGGGCTCTTTGGGCAATAGGCATGTTTTTCGAGGTGACGGCGGATCTTCAAAAGACCATGTTCCGAAATAAGCCGGAGAATAAGGTATTTGAGATAGACTCCGAATTATATTTCAAGCGCCATTCATTGCATCTTTTTCTTTAGGGCAAATTCATAAGATCCGGTCTTTGGGCCATCTCTAGGCATCCAAATTATTTTGGCGAGATCCTGCTTTGGTTTGGTTTATATATCTCGGCTTCCAGTGTTTTCCGTGGATGGGAATTTGCCTCTGTACTTTCGCCTATTTTCATCTATTTATTGATCACGAAAGTGTCCGGGATCCCTCTCTTGGAAAAATCTGCCGACAAGAAATGGGGCAATTTGGCCGAATACCAAAAATACAAACGAGGCACCTCTATCTTGGTTCCATTTCTGAATTGGTAATGTTTTGTGTTGGACAAGAAATAAAAATAAAAATGTGGGTCGAAAATCTCTGTTTTACTACTTAGTCGCCCGCCTTGGAGACCCAAATCCGATATCTCATTTGTTGATGATAACCCAACCAATCCAGATCGAGTCGATGTCCAATCGATAGCCTCACAACCTTAAAGAATCAAAACCCACGAAAATCAATAATCCAAGAAGTTAATACCGGAATCTAGTTCTAAGGGGCGGCCATCTTGGATCGTCAGCTGACTAATGTCTATGCAAAGAGTATTTCAAAAGCCATTGATGGCTTTTCGGATGATGATGTGAGATTACGAGACCAAAGACTGTATGATTGTTCATTTAGTGCAATTTCAAATACAAACGAGCACAAATTTTAATTAGGATCAGTGTTGATAAGCCTTCTTGTCATGTAGCTATTTGTTACGGGGGTTGAGAAGATAAAGCAATTGAGCACTTGTGCATGAACGTCTCTGGAGGTCAAAGGCCACTCCAAGCCATTCATTGAGCATAATGGCCGTGATATCCAGGTTCCTGGATGAATCTGGCAAGAAATTGGGTTTACCAGTTTTGGGTATTACTCGTGGTGTGTACGCTGCATGTGTGTTGAGCTACGTTATCAAAGTTGGCTATCCTAAATGGGTTCAACGAAAAAGGACCGCCTCCAAGGATCAGGATGACGAAGAGACGACAATGGCCACCAATATCGTTTCGGCTCGACAAAAGCACGTCAAGAAAGGCCCGGCAGTTAATAAGGAATTCATAGAAAGGCTTCAACGACTCTTGAAGATCATGATCCCAGGCCTTTGGACCAAAGAATTCGGCTTGCTCACCTTGCACACGTCGATTCTGATTTGTCGCACCTTTCTCTCTATTTATGTGGCTGGATTAGAGGGACGGATGGTCAGGTTCATCGTGCAAAAAGACGTGCAAAATTTTGGTTGGATGATGATCAAATGGTTTGGTGTGGCCATTCCGGCTACCTTCATAAACTCGTTGATTCGATACGTAGAAAGTCAATTAGCTTTGGCTTTTCGAACTCGTTTGGTTGGCTACGCATACAAACTCTATTTCAAGAACCAAACCTATTATCGGTAAGAACGGTTGGAATATGTTCTTTTCTGATTTTTGGAGGAAAATACTTGTGGTCTGAGTAAAAGTATTATTAATTAGGGGTGAGTCCCAAGGGCAATTACAGGAAAGTCTTCCGTTTGCTTGGGTTTGATCTTACATTTTCAATTAATCTCTAGGACAACTAGCAATCTAATAGAAAATGAATGAGGCAGTGCAATGGGAAATTTTTGGGTTTTCTTTCTGTCGAGTGCGTTGAAAAGTGTCAGAAGTGGATAGAGAAGAGCACCAAAGAGAGGATATTTGTGAAGGTGCCCACTAAAAACGTTAAAAAGCGTCGGATTTCCGTTGCTTACATGGTTAAGCCTGTGTCCTTGTTACGAAACATCATGATATACTATGCAAAGCCTAAAAAGAGTGGCTCTATTTTGATTAAACGCGTTAGGTAGACAGAAAATTCCAAAATTTCTTCTAACTTGAAAAGTGTCCAAGTTTCATGGTTAAACATGTCTTCACTCAATCAATGTTTTGATAATGGAATCGCCCTACTTATGTTGTGGTTGGGATAAAAATGTTAAGTTTCTCCACAAAAAGAACCATCTCAAATTTGTAGAATTTCTTGAAAAGGAGTATTACGTTAAGATGTTTTTATTTGCCTCCCCCAGAGTGTCTAATTTGGATTCTCGCTTGGAGAATGCGGATCATTGTCTCACGGATGACATCAGTGCTTTCTCGTCAACAGTGGCCCACTTATATTCGCACATCTCCAAACCAATGTTGGATTCGGCTTTGATTTTGTTCCAATTGTTCAGGGTGAGCATCTTTTTCCTGATGTTTGCTTCTAATCGAACTACGACTTCATTCTCAGAGGAAAAATGTTTCTTTTGTTTCAAACCTCCATACATAGTCGAGTATTATCCGAAACACTTTTAGGCCAGTTTTCCTGTTTCAATCTAATCATCCAAATAACTGTCAAGCACATATGAAAAACACAATGCGACAAAAGTCTCCCGAGCGTGACCAATTTCCCGCACCTCTTTATGTACGCCACAGTGGAACTCGGAACTTCCCCCGGATTCTCCCCTATTCAATCAATTCCACACTGTTTTTGAATAACAACGACGTTCCTTTGTGGCTAGACTCTTCCACAATCCCTCTTTCGAAATGAGCCCCATTCGTTGAGTGGAAGCAAACTCGATGCCAGCCCACGGCTATGATCGACATTTATTTGACATTGATTGACACTGACCATTCTCTTTTAGTGCGCACTATTTTGTTCGTTCCACTTCCAAATGTGTGATCCTTTTTTTTCCTCTGCAGCTTTCGAAGATGCAAAAGGCCAATAGCCTGGCCACTCCCATTATCACCACATTGGTGACCACGTTGACAGGCGAAGTGCTTCGTTGGGCCTCGCCCAAATTTGGAAAACTTGTCTCGGAGGAAGCCAATCGTAAGGGCTATCTCCGCTATGTCCATTCCAGGATTATCACCAACGCTGAAGAGATTGCCTTTTATGGTGGACAAGAGGTGGAATTGAATGCCCTTCAAAAGGCATATCGATCGATGGTCAACCAGAGCCAGAAGATCTTCAATCAACGCCTTTGGTATGTCATGTTGGAACAGTTCCTCATGAAGTACGTCTGGGCTGGTAAGTGCTATTTGATTGCCAATGGAATTAATGTTATTCCAAAACCAGATAAGTACAAAAAGAGAAATCTGGTTACATTGAGTTCATATGATGCATAACTTCTAGCTTGGAGCGCGAAACATTGACTCCAGAGAGATAAAATATTATAAGACGATTTCTTTTCTCTGCTTAGTGGGAGCTTGAAAGTGCTAGAAATGAATGCGTTCTATTTTAGAGAAAAAATGGGAGTTAAAAAGGGATAAGCTACATTTTCAAAAACAAACTTTCATGGTCCCAAGTTCAACAAGAAAATGAGGCAATTTTGTACTCAAGGGACTCGTAAAACGTATTAATGTGTAACATAGTATAGTTACTTCCCCTCCTCACAAAGCAACTTGCCTGCAGCCAATGTGTACCAATATCAAAGAAGAGGGCACTGAAGGCAAAGTACAATCCTCCTCCTCCCCATTTCTCCTTTGCGTGTTTTGCCAATAATTCAAGAATTCGTGAGATAAAGGAACATATGAATGTCTGTATCCTTCTGAAAATTGTCACAATTCAGCAAGCGTTTGGTCAATATCTGCAAGAAAAAACATAATTTTTTATCCCTGAGATCTTTTGACCTTTGTCGTATGATTGAGGCTCTTCCACTTCCTTCTTTGTTTCCAGCATATTCGTCGCTCTGACCTTAAGAGAAAAGGGACGAACTGGCACACTATTTACAACTTAGTAATAAGAGCATCAAGGAGGAAATGCACTTATTGGACCATAACGTGCTTTAGGCTAATGTATTTTCTCATTCGTTAATGGGCACGATCCATTCCTCAGTGGAAAGGTTTTATATACACCATGAAAAGTGTTTTTATGTGCAATTGGAGTTAATCAAAGAAAGGGATTTACCTTTCGGAATGATATTCTCAACCAAAAGTTATAAGCACTCAATCGATCGAAAATATTTTACCATTATTTCAACCAGTTTTTTCAACTTAATATTGTAAAAAAGCATGGGTTCCTTCTTTAAAATTTCCAATCATAAAATCAAAAAATATTTCTTGTGATCGATATTTTGACCATCCCAAATTTCCAAATTGACAATGGTAAAAATCGCTTTTCCTTGACAATCTTCATCAAAGTTCCTCGTTGATCCCCGTTCTTGTTGTTTCAAAATCATAGCTCTAAAAGGATTGGTAAATCCTCTTCCTGAAATCCGCCTTTCACAATGTGCGTTTGTTGTTTCCAGGAACTGGAATGGTCGTCATCGCCATACCCATTTTGACCAGTCAGCAATCCAAAATGGGCGGAGAAGGAGCCGTTTCCGATCGGACAGAGTATTATGCCACTGCCAAGAACTTACTGTCTTCAGGTGCAGATGCTATGGAAAGGCTCATGACGGCTTACAAGGTGAAAAAGTCCCCTCATTTGGAAACAACGATCTTCTTCAGTTGCCATGAGGCTAACATTTAGAAAAAATACTTGTCTAAGAGCTTGAAGCAATAGATGTAACGATTAGCCAGGATTAGAAATGGTACGGAGGTGAGGTACTACGTAAAAGCTTTAATGCATTTGACATTCAAGTGAGCACCAAGAGAAAGAGGAACTTTTGGAACAGACAAAATCCCACGTTTCTCCCATTTTCTCCCATCGTTGAACATTGACTTTTAGGAAATTGTGGAGTTGGCCGGGTACACGGAACGAGTGAGTACGTTGGTCAAAGTCTTTGAAGACTGCTCTGTAGGCAAATACCAACGAACTGCCGTTTCCACCGTGCAAAAGTCCAAAGGCAAACTTGAGCGAGGACTTTCTGATATTCTCCAATTCCATGATGGAGTTCCACTCATTCGAGGGAAAATCGTTCATTCTGCCGACAAGAGCACCATTATGTTGGAAAACGTGAGTGTTGCTGGAACGTAATAAAAGCTCGGAAACGCTCCTCAGGGATTCTCCGACTCCCGTAAACCAAATGACCCTCCACATGATTGTTCCCTCTAGGTTCCCATTGTGACCCCCAATTGTGATATTGTGGTTCCTAGTCTCACGTTGGAGGTGAAGTCAGGGATGCACTTGCTGATCAGTGGTCCCAATGGATGCGGAAAGAGCTCTTTGTTCCGTATTATCTCGGGATTGTGGCCGGTGTACGCTGGAACCCTAAGGAAACCTCCTCTCTCGTCCATGTTCTACATCCCACAGGTAGACAATTAAGCAATCGCATTGATGAATCTCATGAGTAACATAAAAAAGTACATACTCACACGACAAGGCTTACGTTGTTTTGATAGCGCCCATACATGTCCGTGGGATCTTTGCGCGATCAAGTTATTTACCCAGACACCCTGTCAGATATGAAAGCCAAGGGCTTAAATGACAAAGACTTGGAATCCATTTTGGACATTGTTCACTTGAAGCACATTGTCACGCGAGAAGGTGGATGGAGCAACATCAAAGATTGGAAGGATATTTTATCAGGTCAGTCTATTTTTGGCCGCTTCCACCATTCATTTTTTTGAAGGTGGTATGCGTATTGGCACAATACATGTAATCCCTGTTCAGGACATGCATTAATAGTTCGAGGACAACATGAAAATGACCATCACTTTGTTTGAAGCTTTTAGAAATTTAAGCGAACATCGAGAAGAAAAAAAAATCTCGTTTAAAGGAGTCATTCTGTGCTGGACTAACCTCAAAATCACACTTTAAACTTTTCTTTGGCTAGCAAAACGAATCCACTACGCAATGCAGTACACGAGAAAGCTTCTTTGTTTGGAGTTGAATGCCCAAAATCAACTTCTTGGAGTACATATCTTTTCTTCGGGAATATTTTGAAATGGAAGTTGAAAACGAATCATATCCATCGCAACAAATAAATCTGCTCCTGCAGTCTTCTTTTTACCACTAAAAATACAAGGAGCAAATATTGCTTTCATAATTAAGGGGCTTGTCAAATTCTCTTTTTGTTAACGGAAAGCAAACATTGATGCTTATTTTTGGAAAGAATAACAAGTGATACAATTTTAGATCTAAACCTATTTGAAGCTCTATAGTTTACAGTACAATTAATGAGTACCAAGATTTTTACAACCAAATGATTCATGAATATGATTGTAAGCATGTCTAACAAACTGAGGTATTATTTAAGACGGAACAAAAACAACCGTTTATTTTTCTTCAGATTTAGAGCTCCAAATCTTGTTACCCAATCAAGTAATACGTAACTCTGCTCTTTATCTAACATTTTGAGCAAAAGATGTGGCTCCTTGTAAATTTGATTTAACTTCGTATCTTGCGACTCTTCAAGGTTTCAGTTCGCTTAAATATGCAGCCTCTTTGGGAGACGTACAGTAAATGTTCCAATTAAGACTTTAGCGTGGACGACGTGGGAGGAACTGAAAAAAACATTAGTAAAATATTTACGCCCTAGCTTTTACATCCAGATCACTTTAAACTAGACAATGGACAATTGGTTTTGGGATAAAATGGCTTTTTTCTAACTTTTTAAACAGTCCAACATTATAAATGAATAGAAGACAAACAAGTCAATTGGTGCAAAGTCTCATTCCGGATCTAGAATCTTCCGTTTGGTCGAGAAAGACCCAAGTTGAGAATCCATTAAATCTTGTAAATATAACTTTTTGTTTCCCTCTCCATTTTTTATAACGCGCACGCCATCAGGAGGGGAAAAGCAGCGAATGGGTATGGCTCGCCTATTCTATCACAAACCCCAATTTGCCCTTTTGGATGAATGCACCTCTGCTGTGAGCATTGACGTTGAAGGCCGGATGTATGAAGCGGCCAAGGAGTCCAATATCACCCTTCTAACCATAACACACCGACCTTCACTTTGGAAGTACCATACGCACATTCTGAAGGTGAGTACTCCCTACTCCTGCATCTTTAAAGCGTTTTAGAGCTCAAGCTAAGACCTTCATCCCAGTTTGACGGCGAAGGTGGATGGAACTTGGACATTCTGGATTCTGGCGCCATGTTGAGTCTCAACGATGAGAAACTAAAATTAGAGCGGGAACTGGCCAGTGTTGCCAAAATGGAAAGCCGCTACAAGGAAGTGTGCGCTCTCATTGGCACGGAGGATCAAGTGGAAGAAGTGGATGATGAATAAACATTGGTCAAGTTTATTTGGTGTAAAATGACTGTTCTTGTTATAAATGGTTTCAAAAAATACTGTTTAGGCGGATCGCTTGAGGAGGGTAATTTCCACGTTATCACTCACACCTTGGAGCAAGAGCTCGGGTTCGTAAGTGACGATCTTCTTCTTCTTGGCAGCCTTTAATGTTCCACAAAGGGATTCCAAGGAATTTGCAACCTGATCGTCGTCAAATAGGGTTTTAAAAACAACTTGAACCTCGCCGGTTCCCGTGGGAGAACCTAGACGATTCATGTGCTCGACGAGAAGCGAAATATCGTGTTCCACGTCGTATCCTGACATTGTTGTGCTTGATCTTTTTTTTCCTCCCTGGAGTAACAAAGAAAGAACTTGGGGTTAAAAAAGCGATAAAGGTTGGGCTTCTGTTTGTTTTTAGCCAACGGAAGTGGAAAGTCGTTTTTATTATAAAAAATAAGAAAGACATGAACTGGGTCACTTTAAAATCACGGGCAAATATAAATCAAGTTTTAAATGGCAGCGACGCGTTAGGATCAGCTTTGATTTCCCATGCTACATTTAAAGGGTTTTGTGCAAATACTTTTGGGCCACCCTGAAATCGGAAAGTACGTGTTTGATGGATCTAACAAATAGAACACTTCATGAATCCTTCTTTACATCGGAAATGTAATGGATTAGGATCAAATATTGAGCCAATTCAGGTTACGCAGCACAAAGAAAGGTTAAGAATAGAAAGAACGAAAATAGATTTCTTGCCTTATTGAACGACCATGGGAACCAAAAGTCGTGCTCCCAGCATTCAATTTAATCAAATCTAACTTATCCATTGTTTGCTTACGTTGTAAGGAAGAATATGCCCCAAATAATACATCTTTTTATTGATTGGTCAAAATGGACAGAAATATAGTTTGTATATAAACATGTTTTCCCGTGCTGTTGTGTCAATTTGTAACACAATCATGTCACAATCACACCAATATGTCAAATTGACATCCGATGAGACTCTAAGTGTTGTAAAAAAAGGTATTTCAGAAAAGATTGCTAGTTCTACAAAAATTGCCTTGACTCAATTGTGCCATCTTTGGCTTTGTTATGTGCTGTTTGAAATTAGTAAAAGCAACTTGAGATCAGGATATCCGTTATGGATGAAATGATAACATCTCCTTGGCAACAAGTGTCTTTAGTCCAGGATCGTTTATTGATTGTCCATATTAACAATGAATAAATACATTTTTCTGCTTTTTCCAAAAGTGATTGGAAAGCGATTGCTTCACTAGAATATAGTTCATCTCAAGAACAATGCAAGTTCCCAAAATAATAACTTATAATCTAGAGTGAAGTAAAGCAAAGGCGTCCATACCTTCAGTGCTCGTAGTCTACCTACGTCAAGAAATGAGCTAGTAGTCTCTTAATGGAAAATTGTTTTCAGTCTTCCGAAAAAGGGAATCTCTGCAAACAGTAGAATGGTTGGCTGTTTTTGTATGGTGTAAGACGCTGTGGGAACTAATTCCGAACTCTTTTAATGCATTCCCCAGATTGGAACATTCTTTGTCAACTGTCGAAGAGGGATTTCTTCTGTTTGATAAGCAAACAGAGAAAAATGCATTAGTTTTTGGGCTCGGTAAAAATATATCGCGGAGGAATCTTGGCCTCCAAATTATGTTTGATCTATTTCTGAACATCGCGATGTCGAGAGTACGATTAAGACTTTGATCCCCGGAAAAACGTTTTTGACAGAAAGCGCGAGGTTCATTTTGCTTGACCGATTCCTTGCTACTCCAGAAATCGGAAAGGCTAACACCCAGAAAAGGTCTTTCTTGGTTGCAGAGGAGCACACATATTTTTGTTCTCCAATCCAACCAAAATGCAGTTAAAGCTGGATAAAGGAACCATGCCGGTCAGCGGCAAAATTACGCTCAAGTCAGGAGCCATTATGTACTGGAAGTACTTTTTGATCCTCGGATATTCTTTTAACATCAATATGTAGATACTTTTAGATTGAGTATTGTTATATCTACTTTTGACTTCACCAAAGAAAACTGACAGGATGTCTTCTCGTTGTATTCGGATATGGTAGGACTTGCAATCTGAACTTCCAACATTGGGATTTGTCCCAAGAATTTCCGACCAACCACGACCACGTACAACCAATTACCCCCAAATAACCAAACTCTTGAGAAAAATTTCATGTTACTGTTAACTTACTATTTCTTGAATTTGTTTCTGCTATTTCACGAGATACCAGTTATTTGCATTTTTCATTAAAAAATCAATATCGTTCCCAATTTTTTGCAATGGAAAATATTTTAGTATACCCATGTAAAGATCTCGAAACCACTTCGTAAGTTATAACACCGTAGTTGTAAGGGTATTTTTGATGCAAATTGATAAACCCAAGTACTTCCGTGGTTAAAAGTCATTCAATTGAAAGAGTCTGTGGGACCAGGACCATAGACCACGCAACTTTTTCTTCATATTACACAGAACAATTCTTGCCAAACATAAAACATTCTTGTCAATGGAAGCAAAGATGTTAAAGTAAGAATCTAGCATCTCAGTCCATTAGTACCGTGATCTATGCCCAAGCATATTATTTTTCAAGTGTGGATATTTGACTTTGGCACTGTCATTACCACGAAAGATAAAGAATATAATACTATGATCGTTTACGACAAAGTGAAAAATATTCACTCGAAATCCACTCTTTAAAACCAAATCCAAATATTTTGAATTTTTTTTGTGAGTATTTGTTACACCAATTGACCAGAAAAAAGCTTCACTGGTCATTTAGGTCATGTTTTGGTCCACACGTATCATGTGCAGTGGGTAAAAAGTCTTCGGAGGGAAGGAAATGTTTACTTTGCACACCTAAACTAGTCCGTATTAAAAAAATGTTGTGTTGATCGACCATTGAATTGTACTTCATTGAAATTTCTGCATCAATAAAAATATCAATAAATCAATAAATATCTGGTCGGAAGCAATTTCTTTGAAAACTGCTTAGCAAGTTCACCAAGGCAGGACTTATTCACAAAGTGTATGCCTTTGTAAAGCATTTATCTGCAGTCGCCAATCAAACGGAATAAGGATATTTGAACCAGACCTGATCCATTCTCATTTCTTAACAAAAGGTACTAACATCAAAGTTTTCAACCTGAGTTTCAACGTCCTCTACCTTTCAAGTAAGCTAAACATTTACCCAACTCTTCATCTTGGACATCCTACAAATTTTAATAGTGGTCCAAAACAAAACAGGGGAGTGCTAAGAGATATAAAGAGAGAATAAAGCTAAAATGCACTTACTAACACACGGGAGGCAGTCCGATATGCCGTGGAAGACTGTCAAAGCCAGGAAGAAATTCGATAGAGACACCGGCGTTTCTTCCTATCTCTTATCGGACTGCCTACTTACCATGTTATGCCAGCTGAATTCTGAGTCATTCTTTGGCCCACTTTTGAGATCAGCGTGACTATGGCCCGACGAGTAAGCTAGAATTAAATGTGTTTTTTTTTCTGGGAAAGACCATCGAGTTCCAAAAGTAGTTTAATGTGTACTGTGAGTGACTTTCTTTTGTAGTGTCTGCTTTCATTAATGACCAAGAATTATTTTCCATACCTTGGAACTAGTGATCAATGAAAACCTGTAGAACACGTGAAAAAAGAATGTGTTAACGAGGATGGTATTAGTTACGTAATGGGTAATCATAAATGACTTTTGAACTCGATCATGTAACGAGACGACCATTGGCTGGTTCAGGTTTATCTTATAACGAAGATGGAAATCAACAGTTGGTGTTTTGTGATTCTGTCCGTGTTTTGGATATTTATGGGTTGTTTGCTTCCGTCTGAAGTGGAAGCTCAAAGACGGCAGACTTCAAACAACGGGGCTGAAAAGGTAAAAAATGTTTCTCCTTATCGAAACCGACGAGGACTGGATTCTGGCTTGAATCGTGCAAACACTCAGAGGGTTTCCTCCAAGTGTTTTAAACAATTGTTTGGAACTTGATAACTTACGAGAGAAAGTAAGCTTTTCGTACTGGGGTTTCTTAGAGTCGAACTTTTCCGATTTTCTTCATGAATTGAAAGCTACAGTATTTGATGAAAAGATAAATTTTCCTTTTCACGCAAAATGACAAATGTGGGAGAAAAGCATTTGGTCATTTTTAGCGGGAAGTCCCAAAAGTCCAGGCTGGATTCAAGACAAAATGTCTCGTTGCTGTTGGCGGACCATATTCTCATAACCACATTTGGGCGCATTTCACTCTTTTCGAGATATAATAAAATCTCGACGACGACGAAGACGATATTGTCCGTCACCCCAAAATATATCGTTAAATCGAGTCGCTATCGTTGGAGTTGTAATAAAACGGTAATCCCCAAAATTTATCATTAAATCGAGATTTATCGTTAAACCGAGATTTAGCGTTAAATCGGAGATCGTTAAATAGAGATTTCACTGTATTTTCTAAAAATACTTGATGATTGTATTTATGAAAAATGGCCAAGATGGAATTAAAGCACGCAAAGCGCCTTTTTAAAATCAGAAAGTGAGTACCCCGCTAAATTTTTGGTTTTCAATTTTTAAGCATATTTACCGGACTTTTTTTGTCAGATTAAACACAATTTCCACCCTGTGCGTTTTTGCCTTTAATATGCCACACAAATACAGGTACTGGACATATTTTGAGTAAGAACCAAAAACAGTTTAATGACGGTCCCTTTGAAGCGGAAAGACAGACTGAAGGTCCCATTAACAAGCGACGAGTGTTGACCAGCACAGACAAAAATCATGTAAGGACATATGATCTCTATTCCAACCTCTCTTGGATAGAAATGGCCAATGCTCCAACCAAGAAAGATCCATATTCCTCTGGTACTTGAAATTGCCCAAGTCTTTCAAAACTTTGTTACTTAATTTTTAAAGTCTCGTACCTCTATTCATAGACCACAGAACTTCTGGACGACTGGCGCCAACGCAACCTTTTCATTATGCGTTTTGTCGCATAGGAGGCTTAGCAACTTTTTCAGACCTAAAATAATTGCCAACACCAAAATTTTATCTCTTCAGTCCGTATTAAGGCTCTGCATTTAGCCTTCCAAGGGTTTTAAAAAGTTTCAATTTTTTTTTACCTATTAATGTGTAAAAAGATCAAACCATCAGGCATTAACATAATTTGACCTAAGTATATTTGACTTTCAAGACATAAATATGTTTCATTTCAATAACTTGCTTCATGAGGGTTTTCTTAATATGCACTGTCCTCAACTACAAAGTTATACTTTATGTATTACAGTTAATCAACTAAAATGTTTCCCTGCATTAACTATGTGCCATTAGCATGATTTGATAATATGTACTTTTCAAATGTCAAAATGGTTGTTAGTTAGCAAGGACAGATTAGAATTCATCCTCACACCTTTTGGCAATTTCCAGTTTCCACAATGCTCCAACCGCCTTTTATTATCAAAAATAGTTAGATTCACTCCCTCCACAGGATTCATAGTTTTCAAGGATAGTATCATCAAGGAATGAAAACATGCCTTGCAAATGGAATGCTGCAAACACCTATCTAAACAAAAAAAACTTTCTTTGGTGACTTCTTATTGTCCAATAACTTTGTTTTGCAATTTTTGGCAAATATATCCTTAAATAAATGTTTTGTGTTGAGTTTAAAAGATGCCCAGAATTATGCCTCACACAATCCAAACACTAGTATTTATCTTACTTTCTTGGTTCACTCACAATAAAAAAAGGAATTGGACTTTTGGTATGTGGCTGTTTCACCAACAGAACAAGTCCCACCTTGCACGTGATGAATTATTGATCAAAACTTCACCGAATTCCACAATATCTTAAGGTGTTAAGTTGATCCTTTCGCCAAAGCTGTTGCACTATCAAAGGGTGGGTGTGCCATCAAACATGGACTGTAGCAGATGAAGGAGCACTGGCACAAGCCAAATGGACTGAACATGATTTAAATAACACACTTAAAAGCCATTGCATAGATGAATGTATCACATTTCAAGATGAAAAGAGGTGTGTTTCAAATCTAACCTATTTTTTGCATACTCGGGAAAGTGAAATAGCCGCTAGAGGTGCGGCAATCGCGCGACTCGTTCCAGCGCCATCTAGCGATAAAAATTCAAACCTTTTGTACTTAACAGGGAGATCGCGAGGAAGGTGGTCCTTCAGCAGGAAGGGCAATCAAACTTGGGAGACGAGTTGATGTTAGTAACTCTAGTTGATGTTAGGAGACAAATCATCCAAAGACATTTCGAAAGGTGGGTCACCATTAGTGATGGGTATTGGGTTGGGAGAGTTGGCCCTTTTTTCATGGAGATTAGGTTTCTTGCCCTTTGAGAAGTTTAGAAGTGGTCAGCTTTTTGACTCTTTAGGACCAAAATGACAAAAGTATGGCAAAATACCGCAAAATACGAACTCAAATCCATCAGTAGTCACCATGAAGGAACAGATGGACACACTCTTCAAAGCTTATTCGATCATTAATTTCAGTTTGTAATCTTATGTTTTCTTTATTCTTGTGAATAGCTCACAAACCTAATGACAAGAGGGAAAAGCTTGATGATTTGAATCAAGTTCGCTTTCCTGCTTCCTCTTTGATAACTCGTTTCTGTTCGTACATTCTTTCCGTTCTTTTCCATCATGTTCTATCAGATTCGACTTATTACTTGATTACTGTATAACACAGTCCAGTACCAGGATCACAGTGACTTGGGCTTTGAAGAAGCAAGTGAAAACCTGAAACATGAATGGCAACCAGGGAATCCTTCGAACCTCCACTTCAAATGAAGTTTAGTCACAAGGTTAAGAATTTAACACACTTTCCTTTATTCTTGATTGCTTTCCTATATTCTATTATCATTTGTGCAAACATGTAAATTAGACCAGCTGTACAACTGAATACATGTCTCATTTTCATACAAAAATATTGCGATACAACAACTATCTCATATTCCGAAGCATAACAATAACATACTACACATGTCAATTAAATACTCGTCTTTCTAAACTATTCCCATCTTTCCAGCCCTTTTTCATGGTTGAAATTCAATTTGGGAGTCGAGCGCTAAATACAAAACTTCGAAACACAGGTCCTTTGTGGAAATCTAGGTCGAACTTTTCCCGCTAGATGGCGCTGAAACGAGTTGCGCGATTGCCGCGCCTCTAGCGGCTATTTCACTTTCCCGAGTATGCAAAAAAAGGCTAGAGTGTTTCAAATGTTGTGAGTGAGAAGCAACTGGCAAAACAAAAAAGGGTGACTGAATAGTGTAGTTTTGTTAGAATTGTAATTTGGATCCCACAATGAGAATTTAGGCTCAAGTTATTTTTTTAAATAAAAGAAACCTTGTATCACCTTATGAATAGCAAAAGGAAATTAATACTCAAAATATAAATAGTTCTTAATCCACCAAAACAAGGCAGTCATGTTATCTGCAGGCCAATAATCTCATCACCTTTTGAAGGGCAAATGTGGCCAATCCTGCCCAATGACAATTGGCTTGGGTTGCCTGAAGAACGTCTAATTTGAGAATGGCACTATTTCCGTTGAGGGTTCAGATCCTGGGTTGAGTCATCCTTGCTCTATCATACCTCTATCAGAGTATAAAAAACACGTGCTGCTTTATTAAAATCGTTCCATTCATTCGAGTTTATGATGAGATTGTGCAAAAACCCGATTGAAACTAACGAAAAACTTTGATTTGTCTTTTGTACATGTTCGAAAAATAAAGACTGTTGTTAAGGCTAGCCTTAAAGAAATGATCTTGGGCCTCAGCAAATTCTTTTTTTCAAGTAACCTAAGCAACTGTGGGGCTGCAATCACGGCAATGCTCACATTGGGGCCGCTCATCTAGTGCGCCATCTATTTTTTCAAAGGGTTAATGACAGCGTTGCCAGGTGCCAGTTTTTGCTGCCACTTTTCGAAAAAGTGGCAGGAAAGAAAACTAGATGTCAGTGAAAAATTTGATTGGCAGTTTAATATTGGGCTCAGGAAAGTGGCAGAAAATGGCAGAAAATGGCAGTATAGAAAGTTTGTGTCAGGGAAGTTTTTAAAGTGACAAAAAGTGGCAGCGAAGCAGAAATCTTCCACCTAAGAATAACGAGATCGAAAATTTTCGACCTTAAAAGACCAAGCGAGTTAAAACGAGATGAAATGACCTAAATTAAGAATTATGTTTGCCACAAAGTGGCAAAATATAGCAGTATAGAACCGTGTAAATTACTGGCACGATTTTTGAGCTTTGTAGGCTAGTTACGCTGCGCCACAATCGTTGCAAAAACTACCATGATCAAAGCTCTTCCAGTACCTCCAAAACTTGGAACGCAAAAATTAATCGTTATTGACAAAAAATACTTGAAGATTTTGGCTTCTACATCTTGCGTTCAACGCTCAATTTGAGTTAGCATGGTCGAGTAACTGACATGCGAAAGAAGCAGAGCAGTCCATTATCTTTAATTACGCTGAAGGGTAAATAACACCTCAGAAACTGGAAACACTGAATGCAGATGGGGTCTTAGTGGCGGTTTGGGGAACAGTCCATCTCTCTTTGGGATTTCAAAAAGAGCAATGAGAGCCCGTAATTGGCAGTATTTCAAATAACTTTGGCAGCGTCAGCTTTAACCTCCTGGATATGCTGGTTCATGAAACTTCCAGTGGCTTAGCTAAGAGTCAGCTGTCATAAGCCTGAGTTCCATCAACATCCGGATGCGGGTATCAATTGGCTGTGGTCACTTGAACAAGCTTTAGGCATGTTTGTTTACATTACTTAAGAAAATAAATGATGACGCGCATTGATTCATTCGAAATATGCGTTAATAGTTATTCCAGCAAGATTTTGCTGTTTCCTGATTCTCTTCTTAAAACTACCATTCCAAAGTTCAAGACTTTTCAATAATTTTGAACTCTCTTTGGATCACTTTCAGTTTGGCACCTTAGCAGACTTCAATTTGGTTGATGACGGCTTGTATTCTGGCGACACAAGGTAACATTTCATTTAATCTGTCCAAAGATGGGGTATAAAAAGCCTGGAAGCCAGATGTTTCAAAAGAAATGTGCGTGAGATGAAAGCCTGAACTTTTCTTGCCTCTTATTCTGACAGACGGGGGCTACCCCATGGCGACGGATTGTTGGTATTCTTTACTACAGATCGGGAGAAAAGATACAATTATTCTGGTGAATGGTTCAATGGGCGCCGTCAAGGTCACGGAGTTCTGAGTTTCCGGGATGGAACTGTTTACGAGGGACATTTCGACAAAAACCAACCTAGTGGACGAGGAAGGATCAGGTAATACGACAAATGGTCTTCAAAGTCTATTTTTGACAATGTAACGTGAAACCAATGTAAGCATTTAAAACATGTATGTGTTTGAAAAACTTGTGATCATATTTTAGTTAGAATGAGCTACTTCAATTTTCCATATTTTAGTGTTTTTGGGGAGCGTTAGAGTTGTCCGATGCAATAACAATAAGTGTTATTATAGGTAGCGTGAGAATAGCTTTTATTTGTCCTAGACCTCACTCTAAAATAAAAATATAAGTGTATATTCACATCCTTAACCTTTTACTAAAAGAAAATTCTGACCTTGGTATTCAGATCCGTTATTGCTGTGAGCACTCTATCACTGTCATTTGTAAAATTTACTTGCACCTTGCCTAGTGTCAGTACAAATAGTTCAAGAGATTCTTGGGACGGCTCTGACAAAAACCAACTCCATTTACATCTGCGTAAAAGAATTTTTATTGAGCTTTCCTGGCAAGCATTCGTTTCTCGCAACTCTAAAACACTCCAAGATTTGTGATGATTTCACCCTTTGAGAAGTCCTTCTCTAAACGGATGGTTGCAACTGTTGATCTGAACCAGATGTTTTTTTCCTGGAGCTAAACATTGAACTCAGCTAAACACGTGTTCTTTGCTTAATCTTTCATTGGAACAAGGAAAAGCTTCGGCTGAAACTGACAACCATGATGTTTTATTGGACGTCAACAAGGAAAAGATTAATGGCGCCATAAAACTTCATCTTCCCTTTATTTCAGAAACACTTTATAACATTGAAAGCATGTGACAATACTGATTTGAATATAAAGAAAAAACATTTTGCCACTACGCCAATAGACTCTTAAATTGGGTCCTTCAAGTAGACGTAGTTCCTTAATTAAGAACAACAACGAATCAAAATGTTCCGATTCCTTATGCTTCGTTTCCAAAGGCGAAATGGTTGTAATTACAAAACATGAAAAAAACTTCTTTAAGAATCTAGATGTCGGTCATTTGTGTTGGAGTTCTCGACAATTGAAAATCTTACAGGGCGATAGTTGCTAATAATCTCCGAAAATGTTTTGAAACTGGGATGTTGGTCTTTCTCTAAGGTAAAGCTATGAATATGCGCGGAAATATCAGATAAAGAATCAATTGTGAATTATCCTTTGTCCTCGTGGAATATCGCTGAGGGATAGATTTGCTCTCAACAGTCACAGAAAATGTCATTTGATTGTAACGGTAAACAATTAAAAGTAAACACTATTCCAAAGTTTTGCATTGAGTAGGACTGATCTTCGGAGATTTTATTACTTTGCACAAAGAGTCCTTGCTTTGCAAAGCAATCATATTACATGAATGTTAATTTTTTAAATCAAGACCAATTGGACTGTAACTTAAATGCCAAACACACAAATGGAGATCCCTCTGAATGTTTATGCAGGAAGAGGTATGGTTCGGTTTATCATATTACGTTTGCACTTATGATCAATCAATAATCTATAAGAGTTTCACGATTCAAAACGTGGAGTGTACACAGTACTAAGAGACCCCATCTATGTTGTAAATTCTTTCGCTTTTTATGCAAGTTTTATCAGTGTTTGGTATTTCTTTTTTATTTCATTCTAGAACCATTTATTCTAACTTCAAAAGTTGTGTTCTTGTAATGCACCAAATTTGCATTGGTTTGTTACAACGGTGTCCAAAAGTCCACATGGCTGAAAGCTTTCCCAACTCCTTTTTGAATGTCTGAAATTGGTCGCTCCGATTTCGTTGATGGCCCCTCTTGCCTTCTCCTTTTCCCCTTTTTCTCCTTTCTCATATGTAGAGGGTGACTAACTTTGAAACTGAAGTTGACATTTTTGTAACTTGTAATAACTTTAAAATGAGGCAAAAATCTTGATGTCCTTAAGATTTAAGACTGTTTTTTGATACAATAAATAACAACTTGCTGTTAGCTGCTGCCAATTTTAAATCACTGGGAATGTACGAGAGGCATTCAAACTTAGCAAAGTGAAGGGCATATTTTCGGAATTTCTCTGCTTTCCATTACAGGAAATGCTATAAATGCCGCTGGAGGTCGCTTTTTTCGACTCTCAATAAACATACACATGGAAACCCCGTGCTATAAATTGGAGCACCAGGATCTTGCCTAACGTCCCTTTCGAAAGCTGTTTGTGTTCGAGAATATTAGAGTAGAAATCGTTCACTTAGTTTCCAGTTTCCTCGCTCAAGTGTTTAGATCCAAAGCCGACAGAGAGGCAATCTTGTAAATTGACCTGATGTAAGACTGAGGTCGACTCTCTTCCTCTGCGCGGGTGTTTTTCTCCGCTTTTCCCGTTTCCACTATGCACCACCTCCCTAAAAGTATTCTAAAGTACTTTCTTCAGAGGCGTTACACTTAGAAACTTCTTAATCCAATTTACATCGTCTCAATACATTGATCTTTCTGGTGCTTCTTTGATATCATTGTCACGTAAACCCAACGATGACCAATCAAAGGCTAAAAACGACACGGGGTGATTCTCCTACACGGTAGTTAAAATTTCTGGTCAAGTGTTTCCTCATATGCCAAGGCTTTTAATGGCAGTTTTCGATGTCCTAGTGTCAAGATGAAGATGTATTGTGATTGCCACAAATGAAAATATCGAATCCCTTAATGCAGCCTATTTTCCAAAACCAAATTGATATGTATTGAAAGGGACCTTATTTGTGACTTGGAGCGAAATTTTGTCAATAACGACTCCCATAATCTAGATAAAATCATAGAGAAACCAAAAAATATAGTCTATTTGTGCGACGTTGAAAACGTAAACTATAATTCTTGGCTTCTAACGTTTTCGTTCATCATAGAAACTTTCCGTGACATGATTTGATGCAATTTGGGTAATAGTGACGAAGTGAGGTCCAGACCGATCCAGACGTATGGACAACAAAGCAGCGCTGCCAGATATTTCCAAATCGATAGTTTCATAATGACAAAAACTATTTTCCAGAAAACCACCTTCCTGCTATTTGAAACTTGTTCTAACATCAAAACGGAACAACAAATGTTTTTGGATATTGCCCATAGGATAGCTCTTTGATTTCTTAATGATCTCATTACGCAAATAAACACTCTTTAGAGAAAATCTTTTGACCTGTGACATTGGACATGCTTTAAATCACTAATGTTTTGCTTTCCAAATTTGTTAGCTGAAGTGCCAGAATATACCACTAACGCAATTCGTTTTTTTCAAGCCAAATCTGACGCTTTCTCAGGGAGTTTTTTGGCACAATTTGTTCGAAAATTTCTGGCAGCACTGTTTCGCTCCTTTCGTCCGGACCTCACATCGTCACCATTACCGCAATTTGAAATTTCAAAGTAATGATAGTTTATTATCTGCAAAATTCAAGTTAATAGTTTTGCTTCAATTGCCATTTATTTTGAGCTAATCAAAAATAGAAACTGTTATGGTCTTAAGCTTCCAGTGTAGACTGCCTTTATTCCTCTCTCTCGTAACATTCCAATGCTCATCCCTGAACCTCTTATATGCTACAACATCCTCCCCCAAGATTTTGGTTCCTCGTCTGGAGAGATAAAATCTGAACACAACATAAAAATCAAATCATAAAATCAAACCACAAGATCTCAACGACGTGAGTTGTTTCGCATTTTCAGTTAGGGGAATCAAACGGGCTTTGTAGGAATCCGAGAACTGTCTCTGGTCTGGGGTATTGGGTCCCCCTGCTTCGGTTTCCGATCGTTGGTAGCTGTCTTGGGCTGTTCCAAAACCGGCCGGAAATGTCGCCGGTTACGCCACAAAATTCTACCCGTTGTGAGCTTCACCCTGTAGTCTCTTGACCTCCCGATACTAACCACATTTCTCACACGGTCCCACAGTATTGACGTGGGGGTTTTGAATGCGTACTCGAGAGCCCACAGACACTGGGGGTAGATCTTTGGCGGTAGCATTGTAACGCGAATCTATTTTTTCCTGCCGTGCATCCATCTCTTCCTCCATGTTTCTGATGGTTTTGGTCCAATCAGTCCCGAAAAATTTCCGACTGGCAGGTAGTCTGGTTCTTGTTGGGTGACCAAAGACAATTTCTGCGGGTGATTTCCCGTAATACCTGGGAGTGTTTCTCAGTTCCATCAATCCCTCCAGAAATGATTAGTTATAACCACCCGTTTTTTTCATCAATCGTTTCAGGGTCTTGACTGACACCTCTGCTAACCCATTGGATTGAGGGAAATGAGGGGACGACACGCCATGTCGAATTCCCCACTCCCTTAAGAAGCGTGACATTTCTGCTGAAACGAATTGGGGCCCCCCATCGGTCCTTAAAGAGCTGGCACCCCCACCATAGCAAAATGGAGGCGAAGTTTGGCGATAGTTGATTTGCTCGTCTGGGCCTTGTTAAAAGCGTATATTTGTGGCCAGCCACATAGACAGTTAATGAGGGCCATGAAGTGCTGGTCACCGTACTCAAAGAAATCTGCTCCAACTTCCTCAAATATCCTGCTTGGCATGGGATCGCGAGAGATGGTTTCCTTTTGTTGGCTGGGCTGATGAATTTGGCATTGTTCACACGCCTTGCTGGTAGTTGGACACATCTAATGTTAATCCTGGCCAAAAAAACTGCTTGTCTGGCCCTTTGGAGGGATTTATCCCGACCTTGGTGCACTGCATGGAGTCGTTGGATTACCTCCTTCCTCTTAGTTCTAGAAATGACTATTCTTGACCCATACATTTCTAGTCCTCTGTCCATTGACAACGAATCCTGGAGCTTCTTGAATGATTTGATCTCATTGTCCAACTGTCCAGAGAACCCTCCTGCATTTGCATCCAACAACCTCTGGTAAGATTGGTCAAATGCCGCGGCATTGTGTGAATCCTTGGAATATGGGAATCAAGAAATCGAGGGGTTAGAAAATCTTGCCCTGCTCGAGAGCTCGGCTGCAGGGTGACAAGTTCGAGGGCTTTAGCCCGAGAACTTGGCACCAGGAAGCCGAGCTCGAGAGCAGGGCAAGATTTTCTAACCCCTCGATTTCTTGATTCCCATATTCCAAGGATTCACAATCTCGTTAGTTTGGGGAGCCTTTAAGTAATTGCCATGTTAATGTCCGACTATGACAAGTTAATCACCATTTGGTCACCTTGAAAACGTGCTCAAATCTAGTTTTCCCCAAGTCAACATACAGTGATACAAACCGAGTGAGTGGTCATAGTGAGTGGTTCCCGTTCGTGCTTTTTGGCATGTGGATTTTCAGTTCTTGAGCCTCGACAATTAACCTTTTCATGGAGTAATAGTGAGTTCATTCCCTATTGACTCATTAGAGTGATTACATTACATTTGATACATCGTTGACGTCAGTCAAATACATTACAAAGGGCTCTTGTTTTTGTGTTTAACCCTTTTTATGTTAAAAATAAGATCGAACGTAAAGTAGTCAAAAAGAAAAAGTCAAAGTTTTGATAGCCAACCGAGAAAAAATATCTTACGACGGTTTAATGCCATTCTGACATGTTTGGCGTCCTTTGTAGTAACGGTTGGTTCATTTAAAATGAGTAAACTCTCTATGCAAGACGATTCAGCAAGATCACAACACAATTTGCCCGAGTTACTGGGCAAATTGTAAATTGTGACTGGGATTGACCCAAAATGCTAAATTTAAGTACAAATTCCAATGGTTTACGTTTGTGTGGCATCAATATTTTCTTGAAACCTCGTCAAAAAGTAGTTCATGAAAACTGTCAATTCATAAGCGTTGTCTGTATTCGATGGTCAGAAACCTGACGGAGGCAGGATTAATCAGGTTTGGGATAAGAAAAATGCCTCCTCCGTAACTGAACGGTATTTTCCCTCTTGGGATTGACAAAATGCCCGACGTGTAAGCAAACGATGTGTCCTTCGGCATAAAAAAATGCCCGGTGTAGGAATTCGGAAAGTCATGGGATTGAAAAAATGCCCGATGTATGAACGGTGAGCAACGAATTGGGGAATAGCCAAACGAAATTAAAACCTGTTTTGGTCCGATCTTCGATCATATTTGATCCAATTAACACCTTTCACGAGACTAAATCGTAGGCTTTCACTTTGAACGAGCTCAAAGTTCGTTGGAAGGGTTGTGGTGGAAAAGTGGCCGAGCATACAAAGTGCACAAGGGTTTGGTCTCATTAAAGGTGCTAATTGGAAGAATTCTCGGTTGGTTGTCGAACATTTGCCTTTTTGAGCGGGGCAGGCTTCTAAAATCCGTCATTTTACGTTATGTACTGGGGGGTGAGCCAAACTAACGAGATTGCGTATTTCTTCTATGATAAGATCCGGTTCTACTTCGAAGTGCTGATCGTCCAGTGTGCTTATAGCAGCAAAGGCGCAAACTTGCTTTCAGGTTTCGGTTGCCTCATCAATTTCTTTTCGTGTTGGTTGGGAGGTGGGGAACCGTGACAAGGCGTCAGGGATGAGGTGACCCTTTCCCTTTTTCCACTCAAGAGTGAAGTTGTAGGGCATGAGTTTCAGCTTCATTCTTCGTAGCCTGGCATTGTCGACCTGATCATGTGTTTGGTGGTTTAGGATTGATCCGTCACAATTGTGAACTGGTCCAACCCTAACAAGGAAATCCTTGCCTTATTGACTGCCCACGTGTTTGCAAGCAATTCCAATTCAACCATGGCACACCTTGATTCGGTCTCAGAGATGAATCGGCTGCCACACTTCACCAGCTGCCAGGTGCCCTCCTTGGGTTTCTCTTGCAACAACGCATAGCCCAAGCCATTTAGCCGTGAGGCATCTGTCAGTAATGCGGTCGGCCGATTCATCTCAAACGGCTGGAGGGTTGGGGGATCAGTCAGTGCTTTTTTCGTCGCCTAAAATGGGTGCTCGTGTTTAGCATTCCACTTGAATTCATGTGGAGGGACAAGAGGGGTCTTAAAGGGGCCATACTCCTGCAACTTCCTTGGAGTATCCAAATAGTTGCTCGACCAGACCAAGGAAGGATCTCATATCGTGGATGTTTTGAGGCTGTGGGAAGTGACGTATCGACCTCACTCTCTCTGGATCTGCATTGATTCCGTCAAACCTACTAAATATCCTGCAAATCTGACTTCACGTTGGCACAAGGCAATCTTCTTGGGTTTTAGGGTGCTGTCGCACGTGTTTGCCGTTCAATAGATTGAGTAATGTTGGCCTGAAGTGCAGCTATGCGTCCCACCAGGTTTTTCAGGGTCAGGTCCAAGGAGCACAATCGTCGATCAAACCCATCTGATGCTGCTATGCCTTCCGGAGTGCCTTCCAAATCTTGACAATTCAGTACACTGTCTGCCAGTTTCTCCAACCTTTCTCGAAGGTAGAGAATTTGGCTCGCGATTCCCGTGATTTGGGCGACTGGTAATTCCAATTCTTGCTCGCACTTTTCTACGCCTTCCGAGCAGTCTTCAAATGATCTGGAATTGGGGGAGCCATTTTCTCCGATGTTGGAAGGCGCACGGCACTACGGTTTTGCGGGTACGGGCGGGAGTCGACTCGAGCTGATTGCGCCATGTTATGGTCTGAAGCTTCCAGTGTACAGTGCATTCAGGCAAATCGTGGAAAATTTCTGGTGAAACCAAGATGGTCGTTTTTATCAAGAACAACAAGAAGTAGAAGAAAACCTTTTTAGTAACACTTTTTTGTAAATGTCTAAGCATTTAAAATTCAAAGTGGCCGCCATCTGCCTTGATCATGGCCTCGATGCGAGGCCTGAAGCTGGCGCAGACCTTGCGCACGAAGTCCCTGGACATGTCGGACCACACCATGTTGACAGAGGACTTGAGTGCTTCAATATTCGGGTGGGATGTTTGGCAGGCCTTCCTCTCAACATTGCCCTAGATCCCGTAATCCAGCGGTGAACAATCTGGAGAAGAAGGCGGCCAGAAGGACCAGGGCCAGAACGCTGCGAGATTGTCCTCACACCACTTTTGGGTCTTGATGGCCTTGTGGGCGGGGGCGGAGTCTTGTTGCCAAACATAATTGCCGTCAGGGTAGTTGGCATCAAGCCAAGGCTTCACAAGGGCTCTTGGAGCACTTCTCCTGGTCCACAATATTGGTCACTTTCAGGCCGGCCTCCAAGAGGGCCATTACTCTCTGCCTTTGAGCCTCCATAACTCTTTACTTGATCAACTTAGCAAAATATTTTCAAAAAAGGAACTGATTCTTTTCCTCTCAGCTACACCTTGTCGCCAAAAAAACAAGGCGCCAAATTGAAAATGCAGGCCAGTGACAAAGTAAAGGACTCCCAATTTCGAGTCTGTTCCATCTAGATGGACCTGATGACACTATATATGGACGTATCAAACTGAAATCAAGGGCAATGTTTTGCTAGAAGGCAGGCCTTTCATATTATACTAAACAAAATTGTTGACTATGGCATTCATTTTCATGCAAATTTGGATAGAAGATAGACAATTCGTTTTTACGATGTCCAACTTTGACAAGGTCTACCTGAAGAACCCTAGGTATCACATGAACAAAATTTACATTTTCTGAAAGCTTTTTTAATTCTAAACATAACTTATTTTCTGGTTATCCTTGTGGACCTAATAGTTTTGGCATGCCGTGTACTTCTTTTGACATGGTCAAAATTCCACGATTTGCCTGAAAGCACTGTTGACTGCCTTTATTCCTCGCTCTCGTAACATTCCAATGCACATCCCTGAACCTCTTATATGCTACAACAGAAACAAAATAAATCTTTCCATGTTTAAGATGAAGCAAATAATGTCAATATTTCACATCATCTCATTCAAGTTAAGTGGTGGTAAACAACTAGACTTTCGAATGCTAGATAAATGGGTTTTTTTCGGGTGATTGTCTTTTTTGCACTCAATGCCCCCTAATTCGCATCTCAAAATTGTGCTTACCTTATGTGAGTGTGAAACTGAAACTCAAATTCAACAATTCTCAATTCTCGTGGATATTGTGCTTCCTAGCAGTCTACTCAATCTTTTTTGTGCGCACGCCTTCGTTAGGACTAGAGCACTACAATAACAGAGCACGGTCAAAAAGTGCGACATCTAGTGGATTTCATGTGGCAACAGCTCGCAGTTCCATGATACACATATTTTTGAAGATCGCAACGGTCAACAATCAGTTCTGGCCAAACTAAAGTGCCTCAAATGTTGACTGAGTATTGTAACCACCTGTGATGGTCTTTGGTTGAAATTATTGGTAAAATCCTTTTCAAGTAGGCATGGAAATCTGACTATTGAAAAGGTAATTCCGGCACGATCTATGGCAAAATTCATCAGAAAAACACTTAAAGTTCTATTTGGAGTTCTGCCATCAACATTTTAACTATTATCATAAAAAATGGCAGCACTGCCAACTCAAAATCCATTTTATAACTATCAATGGAACTCGAAATGGAACTAGTTCGAGTGATGCCAAATTGGTCCTTATTTAGATCTTTTCAAAAAGTTCAATATAACCTGCCCTTTTTAACAGCGATAAACTTCCGAGTCAAAACTGGCAGCACTCCTGGTTCGAAACACATCACTACTATCACCTCTACAAAAAATGCGTTCAGTCAAAGAGAGTATCCAAAAGATAACCCTGTTTTTAAAGACTGCAGACTAGAGGTGCCGCAAAGATTAAGCTAAGCCTTTTCCCAGTTTTATTACAAAAGACCAATAGCATTGATGGGAGCCCTAAAAGATTGAACAGATTGAAATCAGATTGAATCCCATCAGTAACATATTTTCTAGTCTTAAAATGTCATTGATTGACACAAAAATGTCAAATTCGTCCAAAAATGTCTCAATTCTGGACCATTTTTTAAATCGTAGGTTTGACTTTTTAAAACCTTCAGCTTTCTTAAAAACATTGTTTTGCTTCACACAATTATTCTAGAATCAAAGAAACTATTAATCTAGGACCAATTGTACCTTTAGGGAGCACTATTATAGGCACTGTTTGATATTTCTCAAGATGCTGCCAGTATTACGAGTATCTGAACATTTGGGAAATCAAACTCAAAAACTAACATTAAAAAAATCAAAATTGTCGTTAAGTGTGATGATTTCAGACCTTTTTGCACTTTTTGTTACACTTTTAGCCATTTTGTAAATACTTTTAGTTGCACTTTCTCCTAGTTTTTTTTGGAAGATGTCAAACTCAGGGTGATGTGATGTTTTGCGGAGCCAAACGAAAACTAGACTCGCAACCTCAAACAACATGGTCCTAAAACGGCAGGCCGCATGTTATCGCACTTAATTCAAAAGCGAGAGGATACCAAAATCAAGTTGAATTAGCATTCGTCGAGTATATACTATCCCTATCTGCTGCGTTTCAAACACAGGAGTTGTCACAAGTATAAACTCGAGGCCGGTTTATCTGATTTGATTTTGGTGTGCTCTCGCTTTTGAATTAGGTGCGACAACATGCGGCCTGCCGTTGTACGACCGTGTTGTTTGAGGTTGCGAGTCCAGTTTTCGTTTGGCTCCGCAAAACATCACACCACCCTGAGTTTGACATCTCAATAGAACCCCAATGTTTCGGAAATTGTTACTTTTCCAGCTATGCCAACGGTGATGAATTCCAAGGGTTCTTCATCCAAGGAAAGAGAGATGGACAAGGGATGCTCAAGCTGAAAACAGGATCCAGGCGAGAAGGTACGATATTTAAGATAATAAGTTTCAAACTTTACAAAATTTAAAAGTATTTTCAATGCAAGGTACTGATTATCAGGATTATGAATTGAGTGGTTATCATCTTTTAACTAGCCAATTAAGTCAATATCTTAGGCAAATACAAATTATTTATTGTGCTAAAAGACTTGGTCTCTTTTGTGACGATTTTTTGCGAGAGATTGAATATTTCTGAGAATTTCCGCAAAGAACCTCAGAAAGCCTGGAAATTAACTTGGGACCTCCCTTTTACTATAATGAAAAACCCTCTTGTTAACATTAGGTATTAAGTAGACTTTTTCGTACTGATTTTTGTCATTCAGTTGAGAAAAAGAGAAGTTTCAGCAGAAAATGATGGTGTAAGCAAAATGTTGCTCAATACTTCCATTAGTAATTATGATACCATCACTCATGAAAATAGCCCAAAATCATTCCATTCTCAACTGGTTATATGATGATTTGAACGAGGACGTAGGCGTCAAATGTTTTTATCGGCAAAATTCAATTACTTTTCTTTTCCTCTTCTGAAAGTTTCCTATACAAAACGTTTTCTTTTTACCTCTCTTTGCGTACAGGGATGCGAGGTAATTCTGAGATATTTGTGAATGAGTTTATATTATCCCGATTAGTTTCCGTTTCCGTAAAGTGTCATTACAAACTAATCAAAAATCAAAGAGTCTGCCTCCTCTTGTCTTTTGCAATTGGGTCACGTAGCCCCAATTAGATACACTAAGATAGATATTGGCATTCGTAGGCTAACACACGGTGCCGATGATTCACGCTGGTGATTGGTCAAGAGCATTCAGTTGAACATTCAGCTAATTCTAACGAAGTTCAACAACAAACCAGAGTACTTCTTCTTTGTTGATTTTGTAGTGACCTGACCTGATGCTGGGGTTGCCAATTTTCTTAAGTGAAATCATATTCCCCACTGTCTACCAGCCTTCATAAACAGGTTTTTTTTCTTCAAGAAGCGACAAAAGGCAAGGCATCCCTGACTTTCGTGACTTCTGAGCAGGGTTGCAAATCAACCTCAAATTCGTGTTTGCTCATATGCAAGAGCAAAGCACCCATTCTCTAAGAGGTAACCCTACCTTGCAACCTTCCGTGAAAAAACTTGCGCAAGCCGAGATTTCACATCACTGAGATTTTGTTGTCAATCACCCAATCATGTGAATTAATCGGCCTCTGTTTAAACTCCACACTAGTTGAAATTCACTTTTTGCATATCGGGTTAATACCTTAGACACATTTCCAGCAGACTTGAGGATTTTCAATAACCAAACTGCCCTATCAGATGAGCAAAATAGTTTAGATGTGTTTCTTAGAAGAAAAGGTTCCTGCTTTAATCATGAACTTCGGCTTCCCGCATGATGAATGACGTCACAGACAGTCCGTGCCGGGTCGGGCAATCATAGATTTGAATGCCAATCTCTGCCTTCTAGTATTTCTAGCCCCAATAAACTAGTTTGTGCGTTAACCAGACACGTGTCTTGCAGCCGAGTGTGGCAGCACCGTTTTTGTAGGGGTGCGATATTCTTCTTGTTCCCTCCAAAAGTCTTTCCAAAGACTTGATATTAGGAAACGCTCTGGTAACTCAAAAAACCGGCTTTTAAGCATTGAGGAGAGTTACGTTTTCTCGGCTGAGTGTGCCACAATTACAGTTTATATGAGAAAATTGGAGGCACTGTTTGAGTTTCACTCACACTTCGACTGTGTTGTTTATGTAATCATTTTCAACTTATGATGAAATTGCGTCGACTTTAGCTTTCTCTCTAAAAGTTCAAAAATACAACCCATTGACCGCAAAGATCCTCTTAAAGCCCACTGATTTTCAAACTTCATGATCCAAATGGATTCCATAAGCTTCAATGTAATGGCGAATCAACTTGGATCTCGAACATATGAGAAAGAAAAAAGGCACTGAGAGAGGTTTTATCGTGCCTTGGCCTTTTTGAAAAGGCCACGTCAGGATCAAAGGCCAAGTTCAGTAACGACCACATTGGTAACGTTTAGGTGTGAAGTTAGGTGATGGACTTACTGTAGGTCCACTTCTCAAGGGGAAATGTTCCTGCCCACATTTATCACTCAGTTCTATCAAACTAAGAAAATGTGAATTTAGTTGGAGGTCACTTTAATCTCACTTTGAGAAGTTATTCAGAATTTGTCGTTGTTTTTTAATTATCCTGGAGGTATCCCGTTTTGTTGGAAATTGAGTTAAATAAAAAAAACTTAATCGAAAAATGGGGACCTTTTATTAACTTCAGTGGAAAAATAGGTGTTGTTGGCTTTTTCTAACCTACAAGTGGTTCAAAAAAGACAGAAAAGTCAACTATATCATCTAAAACTCTCGATTAAAAGCATATGTAAACCTCACCTTTGTTGCATATGATCGACAACACATTGGCTTGAAGAGTTAGAAAAAGCATATTCCCCGTGGTTTAATGGGACATGCATAAGGTTGCTTCAAGTGAGAGTTTTAAATCATTCCGCGGGCGGCAAAACAGGGCCGTTGGCTGTGCTGAGTTGCTCAGCCCATTTTGGCGAATCCAAGTTTTTTCCATTTTAACGTGCATTTGATGATTCAAGGTCCTTGGAAACGATCTAAATTTTACGTTTTGATCCCTCTGCTTTCACCTTGTTGAAAATATGCTCAATTTGTTTGCTAGAAAATGAGACAGAAAAATTAGATCTTAACAGAAAGAAGCATTAAAAAATATTGCATTTCTCTGTATGCCAAATATTTTGAAATATTGAAATGATTCTTTGTAACCCACTGAATAAATCAGCATCTTTAAATTAGTGTTTAAATCAATGCGAAGTCCTATTTTTGCAATATCACAAGGCTTGATTACTTGCTTTTAAATCAATCAACCTAAAAATATTTTTTGCATTTTATTGACCCAATTCCAGCCAAGGCCTCTTTAAGTGAAATACCGATCGTTTCCAGGGATCTAGAATCATCAAATGCACGTTAAAATGGAAAAAACTTGGATTCGCCAAAATGGGCTGAGCAACTCAGCACAGCCAACGGCCCTGTTTTGCCGCCCGCGGAATGATATAAAAAGCTCACTTGAAGCAACCTTGAGCATGTCTAATTGGCAACCGCAAAACGGATGTTTACAAAAATCCGCTCGTCAGCTGTCCTCATTCGAGGCTTGTCATCAAATCTCAAAACTGTTCCTTCTGTACCCGAGAGTTGTCTCTTAGTACTAAAATGGCTTGTATTAATCCAAAACAAGTAACAAATGTTGATGATGACAGAGTAACGGTCCTACAAATGAAATGATCAGTAAATAGTACTGATGCGAACAAATTGGCCATTTCTTTGTTTGTTTATAAATTTGTTTGGGTTTTCAAAATCTTTGTTTGTTTGGGGTAAATTTGTACCATTCCCAAATAAAAACAGTGCTGCCCTCATGATTTAAGGTGATTTGTAAACACAAGTATCTAAGCATCATTTTCGCCACAATTATTCGTGCTTGTGAAAGAATTGATTGGTTCAAAAGAGATATTTCAACTAACTGGAGCTCTTGGTTTTGACTATAGAAGGTTTTCAAAACCTTTCAGTTACTTTTGACCTTTTTTCTCACCTAAGGGGTGTCACTTTTGGCAGTCCTGATTTGTTGGAAGACTAAAACATTCAACAACTGTTGACTCCTCTTTCCGATTTGTTTGTTTTTTATGTGTAATTTATATTTGTTTGGTATGCTGTCGTTTGTTTGTCTTTAGGTCATATGTTTTGGTTGTATTGGTCTTGGAATGCTTGCTAGTTTACTTGAAGGTATGCTACAAAGTCGACTTGAGATTAAACTTTTCATTAACTTTTTAAACACAACTCATTTGAAGATTTCTGCAAGACTGCAACCCAACCAAATTGCATTCAGTGATTCCATATACTAATTCAATTTGAACTTGTGGCACTCTGATAGTTTGTTTGTTGGGTGTAATTTTGACAAATCGTGCCAAACGCAATATAAATCGTCCAGTTCAAGTAAATGGTGTGAGCATATGTTTTGATGGCAACTCTAGAAAGTGTACTTGTTAGGACACTTCGAAGTTCAATTGGCTGGTTTTGTTGAGACAGCTCCCATTTTGAAAAGTAAGTCTCTCATTCCAACCTAGAAGTGCCTCTACATCTATGATCGTAAATTCATCCTCTCGAAACACTAATTGCCCGCTGATTCAGCTATTCCACATTTCTCCTGCTTTATTTCATTTTACTCCATTCAACTCAAAACATTGATTGATCTCACAGGAGCATGCAAATTTTGGCAGCTAATTTAAGAAAACACTGGAAGGAAGTTCGCTTGCAGTTCGATTGATCAGCGTTGAAGTATTCAAATGGGAGTGCTTCCACAACGTTGGAATGCTCCTCTCTAGGCGCGCTTCTCGGAGAACTTCTCATCAATTAAACCTGATGCTAAGCCCAAATAGCGACCCAGCTTGCTAGAAGTTTACTTGAAGTCAATGGAACTAGCACATGTTTGTGCATGCTAAACATATGACTAGTGTTGGATTATTTTTGAAGTAGCTACTTGTTGCACCCTGGCACCAGTGGTACACTTCTCTTTTTCATGAGTAGCTTGGTGTACTTCTGATTCAAGAAAGCTTATGCTATCAACAAAACAGCTGAAACTGCCTTGAAGTTGCCTTGAAACCAACTTTGCTAGCACACCTTGGAATACACAAAACATATGACCTTTTGTTTGTTTCCCATCAGTAGTAAATAGCCAGGACAGAGAAAGCTCTACGGCTATTCACAAAAATGATGTGGTGCCTAAAAACTATGTTAATACCTAAAGCGGCCGAAAATATTTAATTTTCAAGGCCAAATATTTAAATAATATTCAAGGAAAAAAACATCACAATATATAAGAAAATATTTAAAAAGCACCCAAATATTTAAAAAATATGTAAATTTGTAGGTATTCAGGGGAAATAAATTGGTATTTTTAGAGCTTCTTCTGTATTCAAAATCCAAATTTTTGATGAAAATTTTGCAACGACGAAAATGCAGGTAGACAAATCTTTGGTGGAAAACATTCATACTAGAAATACTAAAAGGCAGAGATTGGCATTCAAATCTATGATTGCCTGACCCGGCACGGACCGTCTGTGACGTCATTCATCATGCGGGAAGCCGAAGTTCATGATTAAAGGAACCTTTTCTTCTACGAAACACATCTAAACTATTTTGCTCATTTGATAGGGCAGTTTGGTTATTGAAAGTCCTCAAGTCTGCTGGAAATGTGTTTAAGGTATTTACCCGATATGAAAAAAGTGAATTTCAATTATTGTGGAGTTTTAACAAGGGCCAATTAATGTCACAGGATCGGGTGATTGACAACAAAATCTTAGTGATGTGGAATCTGGGCTTGCGCAAGTTTTTTTACGGGAGGTTGCAAGGTAGGGTTACTGCTTGCAGAATGGGTGCTTTGCTCTTGTATATGAGCAAACACGAATGTGAGTTTGATTTGCAACCCTGCTCAGAAGTCACGAAAGTCAGGGATGCCTTGCCTTTTGGTGATCCTTAAAGGGAAAACGGGTTTATGAAGACTGGTAGATAGAGGGGAATATGATTTCACATCGGTAAGTTGGCAACCCCGGCACCAAGTCAGATCACTACAAAATCAACAAAGAAGAAGCACTCTGGTTTGTTATTGAACTTCGTTAGAATTAGCTGAATGTTCAACTGAATGCTATTGACCAATCACCAGCGTGAATCATCGGCACCGTGTGTTAGCCTACGACGGCCAGTCTCTAGTAAGGGTCGCTAATTCATACCATGTAGTGAAAATTGGTTATTCTTGACAATCTTTATTTTTACCCTAGATTTAATCAAAATGTTATTGCCAAGATTTGGTTGAACATTCAACCCAGAGTTTCCCAAATTTTCTTTTGGTTGGAGCTGTGCTTTTTTTCTAGATTCAAATCCGTTAATGTAATTTTCAAGGCCAAATCGACCAAATATTTCTTTCCTACGCAGAATACTTTCCCAATTTAGTTGTTGACTATTCACCTCAAAAATTGACTTAATAATTAAAAAAAGGAAGATTTTGAAAATATTGTTTTGGGAAGGTCAGATTGTTTGCCAATATTTCAAAAGATATGCGGAAATCATGATGTTTCTTCACATAATTCAAAGAAACAAAGGGAATTTTTCCTTTAGTTTTGGAAGAAAAAGCCCAAATATTTAAAAAATGCTCAATACGGTTAAAAATCTAAAGTCAATATTTTTATATTTAATTAAATATTTTCGGCCGCTCTATTTATAACTTACAGATCAAAAATACAAACATAGGTATGGTAGTAATGTTCAATAAATGAGGGGAAGGAGATATTTTTGGTGCATTTTCAGTTTATTAAAACATCATGTTTTTTTCCAACATATCATGGATGCATATACTATTAGAAACTTAAACTTAATACTAAAATAACAATGTTGTAAAAATACAATTTCACCATATTCATTTTTTTCTAGTTTATCCTCCATCAAAGGAATTGTAGTTAACACGATCTTTATGTTCTTGTGGGTGTATAGTAAGTCTCTATTGAAGGTCAATTAAATGGATATGCTACTTTCTTTAAACGAAGTTAACATTATTATGTAATGCTGTTTGTCGCTATCCAATTGTTTCCGAACCAAATGTTATCCCATTTTGGCGTTATACACCTGCTTTTCCATTTTATTGATTTATATTTTCAGACAAAAGATTGTACCAAAGTGCAATTATTATTCAGCACTCGTCCTTTTATCTAAATTGCACTAAGAAGGTATCATTGCACAATTGTTAGTCTCTCTAATGTAAAAAGAATCATATGTTACCAACAAGGAATGTGAAACACTTAAAAGGTCATTCCGGGTCATCCTTACACATTGGCTGGGAGTGTTTAAATCGTAATTAGCCCATAAAGGGCATATTTAGCATATTTCAATTCTATTTCATAAAGAATAAAGCTAACTTTCTTATCTAGAAACCACTATCATATTGCACAATGCGTGTACCAAATTGCGAGCCAAAGAAAGTATTTTGAAGCCAACAAATTATTTCTAAACTAACAACGACACAAAAACGGGACGTGAAAGTGCAGGCAAGTTCTTTATTTTGTTCATATGTCTAGTGCCTTTTCCATTCAAATTTTGTGAAAACTATGTTGTGTCACAACAATGTTCTTTCCTATTGTTCAAAATTCCTTCTTTCTTCTCTCTGCTTTTGTTCCTAACCCACTTTATGATCAATCCTGTTTTTACATCCCGACATTATCCAAGGATGTCTTTGCATTATTTTACTCAGCCACAGGTAAAAATGGCACATTACAAATCTCAAGTATCAAATATATTAAGAAAACAATTCCAAAATATAGCTGTATATCCTGTATGGCTTAATATTTTATGAGCTAGCAAATAACTTTAGATATATTTCATTATGTGCTGCCTGCTCTTAACAGCCTTCATCAGATAGAATCTCTGTTCATTAATATCATCTAAGAATTTGTATCATTTTTGATTCTCTTTTGATTCACATGGCCATGCAAGACATTATTCTAAGTCTCATTGGTCCTTTTTCCTTATTTGGGAGGCTCAAATAAACGCATTTTAATGAAATTCGTCAAAATTTGGCCCAACTTTTCACCACAACACAGTAAATCAACGAGCGAAGGAACTTGCTCAAAAGCCTTGTTTTGAATTTTTACTTCCTTAATTACTTTTAATTTTTCAACATCCACTTGTCATATCTTTTCCCGGGAAGGGTCATTTTTGAAAAAAACGTTCGTCGCTCCGATTTTTTTTCTCCTCTCGAAGTTTCGGCTAAAATCAAACTGAGGCAACATTTCAGAGAACATAAACACATCTTGATAATTGCTATCTATCAGGCCTTTTCAAATTTGTACATTTTTTTGCGAGCTCAACGACTTCCTAGTTACGGACATGGTTTGCTGTTCCGTTAAGAAGTGGGATGAGAAATCTTTAAAAAAATAAACTTGAATGTGTTTACGCACATGTTCCTGACGTTGAGAAGAGGCGCTTTATTCTTGCGGACAAAAGGCACTGAAGCGTGGGAGAGGGACCGTAACGTCACAAACTTGCCTGATTCATTCAACATCTTTGGCTTTGTTGGCCAACAATCTCGACTCATTGCTCTTTTTCTCTCTGTGGGTTTCATCTTTACCGATAGTGGTTGCAGACAGACTGCATCGGGAGTGGACATTATTGAGTCTGGACATTCTCCGATAAGTTATTCGAAAGCCTTGGGGAATGTGAAGAAGATTCTGATGTTGAGAGATTACAAATACTGACGATGTTAAACTATTGTGACATTGCAGTTCAGGAAGGTCAAGTTTACTGGTTGGTAAACAATCAATCAACTCTTAATGACGATGAGTTATCAACTTGTGGGGAACATGAAAAAGGCCATTTCTGGCAATGTTTATGATTAATCAAGAGTTTTCATGCTTCATTTCTTTTTAATCAATCGTCTCAGATGGTTGTTAAGAGAAAAGGCTGAGCTTTTACTTTCTTAGGAACGCTCGGGATTCGAAACAAGCGAGAGATCCAACGATTTGTTTCATTTTCATCACAAAATGGATTTGGTGCCCTTTGGACAGAAATATGTGTTATTTGGAAATATGTATAATACGGTAGTTTGGGCGGGTTAGACTGTTTTTACAATAAGGCCTAACCTTCTGACGTTAATGCATCTGATTTTTTTTCCGAGAGAGTCCTTTTAGAGTCTC